>CAJUYH010001496.1:1865-28395 GCA_910591685.1 Galerucella tenella | reverse complement strand
AGAGCATATAAAAGAGTAATACAATTATTTGAATTTGGGTTGCGAATATTAGTAGCATATAAACATATAGTTTTGTAGTCGATAGAGACGAAGATATTTTGCTGTATAGATGAACAAAGGAGAGTGTGTTTAAATATTTATGAATTATAATCGTTCAGTAGATTGTGAATTATTATTTTTTTGGTATTGGAAAGTTGAATTGTCTGTTGTGTTTGTATACCTGCCACGTCCAGCGGGTGAACGGCTGCGATATCTTGACGAAGAATCCTTTCCAGGGTAGTAGTCGGCATTGGAATCTCCACTGCCAGTATCATATCCATGTTGTGAATAAGAATTACGTGTTACATAGCCGCCGCCACCACCACTGCTTCGTCCAGACGAGTAGCTGTCACCATAACGTCCCCTTGGCCTATTACCACCGCCCATCCTGCCTGTATGATAACTACCACCGCCCCCCTGATCACCGTATGAATTACCATCACGATAACCGCCACTGCCACCCCGAGAATGACCAAAACCACGGCCACCACCGGCCGAACGACTGCCTCTAAATCCACCGGCGCCATTACCCCTATTCCCACTACGACCACGTCCCCGTGATATTTCAACGCGCAATTTGGCTCCCATTATTTCAGTGCCATTCATACTGTTACACGCCATTTCAGCCTCATCAAGACTAAAAAATTCAATGAATGCAAAACCTGGAGGATTAAATGCCACCCATACTTTGTTCAACTTTCCAAATTTCTCAAATTCTATTTGTAAATCTTCTTTTTTTATTGTTTCGTTCAAGCCACCAACATAAACTCGCGTATATCCCTCGGGGGTCATTTTTATTTTTTTTTTTTTATGTTTTATTCTATTGATGACGATACCTTTTTTTTTCTTTCTTTTTTCCTGGAAGAAGGCACATGAAATTTGAGTAAGTGTTGATATATTGTCTTATTTAACAAACAAATGGAGATTATTTTTTTCTCTCTTTCATATTATACATATAGAATATTATACAGCACACACAAGTGAGGCCATTTATTAATCGCTACACATAAATATATTCACATGTACATGTATGTATTCATCGTATTCATTTAGTTTAGTAGTATATATGGATATATTGGATTAAGACAAAGAGAACTTACGATAACCGCTTGTTGAATTATTTAGCCTTTAGATTTTGTCCAATCCACCGTTTATTAATTTGGAGATATTAAATACCGTGAATTACTGATTATCACATGAAAACTGCGATATCTTGATGCGACGACGAATGAATCAATAGACTGGTTCACTGGTATACCGACTGGCGGGGGGAGAGAGGAAGCGGGTGTTGTACGGAAAAGATCGCGATTGGGTTGGTAGACAGTGGCTCTAGCACATCACACCACACGCAATGCTTGCTACATACATATACCGGGGCTCACAAAATACAGATGCCAAAGCTAGGAGACTCGTGCTCTCCAACCCAGACCTCTACCGTAAACTTCGTTTATATTCGGCTATTATCGTGTATTATCGACACGCGGCTATGATAAATGCACCAATCATTGCATACCACCAATGCCAACCAATGGCCAATCTCACCGACTTATGAATTGTGAGGTTATGTTTGATAATGCGCGTCTTTTCTATCTCTTACTCAACTACTCCAACGCTACCTGCAGTCGATGTTTCGTATTTTTTTGTTTAGTGTTCATCAATGGCATTCGTTTATATATTTTATATCATTTTATGATATATATATGTATATATTTATATATAATAATAATAAATATTATATGTAGATATTATAGTTGTTGATTCTGGCATATTAGATTGTATGAATTTTGTATTATTTATATGTTTTCATTGTATATGTTTATTTACTAAACGTTCCAAACAGCACATCATTGATTATTAATATTTATTTATTTTATTATTGTGCGGATAAATAAATTTTAAGTATCGATGGCGTATTCTGTGAATATATCGGTTGAAGCACCAATTGAAAATCAAATACAAGAAATTACATACGATGGACAAGAAATTTATCAAGCGTACGTTCAATTTATAATATCTTTTATTTTTTTTTTTTCATATTTCACGTTTTATGTATTAATTAACTAACACATATAATATCAACTTAACCTGTAAAATAATTCTAGGCCGCTTACACTTTCGGAAAATTTGGCGAAAATCGCGCAGAAAATTGATTTCAATAAGACAAACGGCGAGGATATTAAAACTGAACAAGCTGAAAATGGAGATAAAAGCGAAGATGATTCGAAAGATTCAACATCATTCCCAACGTCATTATGGCCATGGGACAGTGTCAGATCAAAATTGAGGTATATCCAGTAACTAATTACCCAGTCACTACTGTCAATCAATAAATCAAGCGCTAACTTAAATTCTTTTTCGTTCAATAGAAATGCATTAACAGAAGTGTGTGTACTGGCTGATGTATTAGCAGTGGCAAAAGAAAAACGTTATATGGTATTGGATCCAGTGCCACAAGAGCAACCTGAAGTAAAACCAATTGTACAGGTATACGCGAGAAAAAAAGCGTTGGCTGGTGCGGCATCAGTTTTAATGATGGGCGCAGACAGATTGAGAAATAGTCAAAATGAATTGGCAAGAAATAGATCCACACCTGATTTTCACATAGAATTACTCAGACTCCGACAGAATTGGCGATTGAAGAAGGTATCTAATTCAATAATTGGAGATCTAAGTTATCGCACAGGTAAAATTATTAAATTCAGAAATCCAAAAAGGATTTCATTTATTCATGCTCATCACCCAATGAATCAATAAATCAATTATTAATTTATTATAGCCGGATCAAAGTATACACAAACGGGAATGTTTGAGGTTACAAAAGCGGAAGAGGATGAAAAAATGGTTGTGGGAAGTCCACCAGCATCGCCCAATGCAACCAGCACGGCAGCCAGTGGAGGAGCAGGAAGTAGTGTTGCCATTCTGCCATCATCATCATCATTATCAAGTGCAGTGTCATCTGGATCAAGTCAAGCAATTGTGTCATCGAGTGCCAGTCAAACAAAGAGCTCTGCATTGCGTGTAACAATACCAAGTGAATTGCAAGGTGTTGCGTATATTGAAGTACTATGTCAAAAAGATCAGGAAGACCTGTGCAGTGCCAATATAAATTTACTGAATAGTAGTACAACTAGTTCAAATGCCGATATGCATTGGCAACAAAAACTCGAGGCAGCGCAAAATGTTTTATTTTGCAAAGAATTATTTAGCCAATTGGCGCGCGAAGCGGTGCATTTACGTGCGCCAATACCTCATATGGTTGTGGGCAATCAAATAATGGCAACAGTATTGCCTGGAATACAACTTATAATTGGGTTGTGTCACAGCACAGGTAATGATAAAAAACCTACGCCACCGCCACACAAAACCGATCATGATCATGTGCTTGAACATTCGTTGCACCAATTGTTGCGTGAAGTGCATCATAAAAATACTCATCATCCATTTCCACATCCGTCATCGGGTCCATTGGGACCGAGCAAACGTCGGTGTATTGCTGGGCCAACCGCCGCCGATCGTTATGAACTTCTTGAAATGACTAAAAGCCAAACATTATTGGAGCAAATAATTCAACAAGCTCAACACTTTTTCATGAGAATACGAACTGAATATGTACTGGATACCATTGCTAAGGAAGTTAAAGACCCACTAATTGTTTCACATTGGAATGCATTGAATTCACCTACGCAATCGTGTGTTAAAATAAATATTTGGACTAATGGGTATGATACAGTTTGCCGTACATCATTGGCCGTTCATGTTGGTGAAAAGTCATTGAAATGTGTGTGCCGAGACGGTAGAGTAATGCATATGAGTTATGAACCACAAGAACTTCGAGATTTAATATTTTGTCAGGTAAATTTATATCTATTTATTATTTAAATTTATTATTAGTTGTATGTTGCATGGGATGGGTAATGCGACAATTTATTTTTATTGTTACAGATACATCAACATCAAATAACTGCCGTACAAAATTTAGCAAAATGTATGGGCTGGCAATTTCTTGCAAACAGTTCACATCTTGGTCTTGGTGCAGTGGAACCGTTGGGCAATGCCAGCAGCTGTATTTTGGCATCGCCAATTGGTGATCGTATGATTGCTGTGCGTTGTGAGCCGCAAACTGGCGTACAAGTGGCGATTGCCCATTCACCACGAAAAGATTTTTTTCCCGGTCAATTGGTACGTGAACGTAAATGGGAGAATTTAGGCGGTTCATTTAAAGAAGTGCGATGGGACAAAATGGAGGGTAAAAATTTCCTCAATAAAATGGAATTATTGATGGCATCACTTACTAGCTCATAAAAATTTATCAGTTGTAATATTATTTTGTAACTATAGACAATAAAACATAATTAAAATACAATAATTGTATAAATATTAAATGATATTTGTTTAATTGCTTCATTTTTATTTTTAATTCATAAACATTTCCTAATATTATTTAATTGTATAGACGTAATTTCATGACAGAGTAAAAAAAATTAATTTATTTTGGTTTCTAATTTAACCAACGAAATGTTTATATTATATTACATCAATGAAAATGATGAGAATTTTAATGAATAAATTTTTTGAGATAATTAATAGTAAGTATGTATAAATAATGCTGTTGTTTCATTATCCTGCTGTACAATTCATTCACAGAGATGTGTATATTTATGTGGATACTTAATTTCTAAATGATAAACATATTCGAATATTATCCAGTTTACCACCAGCTACTTTAAATGCTATTGCAGCAGTGAGTAGCAAAACTGTATACGATGATAACAAACTAGTGGCATAATATTCATATCTATTGAGCAATGTCATACAAGAGACGAATAAATGTGAGCTGACAACCCAAACAATGTGTCTCCAATTTTTATGATCAATGGCGGAGAAAAATATTACTCCCCAGAATGTATGCAATAGAATAAAACAGAGAGTTGTGGCAGCAGATATAATGAAAAAATATTCTGTTCCTTGTCGAAGACCCATTGTTCCTGGACCCACAGCATCAGCCAGGACATTAACCAATGCAAATGCTCCACTCATAAATCCAAATCCTAATCCACACACATACGCAAAGATATGTCGACTATCAGCTAAATGAGCAGTTGTTACTTTTTCAAGACCCCTTTCAGCATTTCGCAAGAGCATATGTAAGAGATATCTGTCAATGGGATATAAAAGAGGGTTAACAATTTCATTAAAATTTCACTGAATTGGGTGAATTTGTTTTTTTTTTTTTTGAATTGTTTATGAATTATTTAACATACCTGAAGGCTTCTTGAAAGAGAACTGAGAATACTAAGCCAAATGCAAGATAATTTTGAAGTGGCACTACGGCATACCACAAAATTGATGATAATAGTAATGCTATTAACCAATAAAATGCACTAGCAACTAATATAATTATTCTTATAGGTTCAACAGCCACTGTCAATGCAAACATTGCCATTGGTGGCCCAAAAGCCAAAAATGCACAGCCAAAAAAGTCCGAGATCGTCATATTTTTAACTAATTAAGTGGTTGGATATGGGAGATTGTCACTATTTTAAAGCTTCTACAGCAACTTATACTGATTGTGTACATATATAGATATATATGTATATGTTTGTATATAGTTTGCCATAAAAATGGCCTCTATCGTGTAAATGAAAAAAGTGACATGAACTGTATAGTTGTAAATTGCAATTGTGTGGCTAGAGTCACGTAGTTACAGAGTGAAACTGTGCTATGTCTTTATCGATGAAAAATTATTACAGTATAATAATAGATAAATCAATCGAAATAAGACCGGATATTCATTTAAGAAATGAATTATTTGCTGTTCATGATAACTTTCCTTGCAATGAATAAAAACGATCTAAATGAATTTTTTCATTACGAATCCATTGATATATAATATGATAATGATTTTAGGTTATGAAAGATAACCTTTGAGCAAAAGAATACATCAGTTTCAGTAGCAGAATAGAAACATGTATTGAATGATTTCAAGTCGAAATATAAAAAAAAAATCATAAAATATATATATATATATATATACTCTTGACGAATGTGAAACATTTGATAAGCCAAAAATTTACTGAATTTATTCTTAATTGAAAAAAAAACTCCCCGGCAGGGAATCGAACCCTGATCGCCCGCGTGACAGGCGGGAATACTGACCATTATACTACCGAGGACTATATGAACTGTTCAATTAATACAATTTTTTATTCAATCTTACCATATATATTAACAAGTATATACAATTCATATACACATTATTTTTAATTTTTTCTATTTTGAATGAAATTTGATCTATTATAAATTCAACTTTGTGTATATATTCATTAAAATTAATTCCCAACAACTCACGATATATATTTTTTTTTTTTTTTTTGAAACATTCAGGTTATGGAACATATGTATTGTTGTGTCATATTGTTTTCATTCTGTATTCTATTTGCTTGATTCAATAAAGTGAAATGGTGACTTCTACTTCACTTCATTTTCAATCTCAGTGATGTATAAAACATTGTTATTGGCGATAGAATTATTTTTTATAAGTAAAAGTACATACTAGTAGAATTAACTTCAACAAAATTAATGCAATAAAAATGAGTGATGAAATAATTGGAACCTGTAATTCCATGTGTCCACAAAGCGAACGACTACTGTAAGATAAAATCATTCTAGAATTATTTACTCATCTATACGATTCTATTTTATGTATATGCATGTTATAATAAATTACATTTAATTGAATGATGATAACAAATTAAAATTGCAGACGAGAAAAAGAAGGTTTATTGCATAGATTGGAGATAGATGAAACAACGAGGCACCTAAAACATTCGAAGGCTGATCCTTCTAAAATTATCAAATGTTATAAACGATCTAGTGCTGGATTATCAGTTAGTGAACCGAGTGAATTGCGACCCGGTCCAGTTCTCCTACTCACTCTCAGATATTTATTTACCAAAGTACTTACACGTAAAGATGTTGATTGGAGTACAATATATGAATTTACTTTTGACCGAATTCGTGCAATTAGGCAAGATATGATTATCCAAAGATTGGATGTTGCAACGAGTATAATGTTGTTAGAACCAATTGTTCGATTTCATATTTACGCAGCAGAGAGAATGTGTGAAAAATCGGTGACTGAATTTATTGCCAAATTTAACGATCAACATTTATTAGAATGTATTAAGCATCTACTTGTTACATATGATGAACGTGATCATTATATTGAAACAGATAGCTTGTCAGTGACTCGAAAATTTTCACAATTAATGATGAATGATCATAGAGCACAAATAGAGGCGATTTATCAATTACTCTATTTGGGCGACACGACGGCACTTCAACGTGGACTTTCGCTCCCAGTAAAATATCGGTATTGCTTTTAGGATCTTTTCCCCATTTCTTTTTCTCTCTGTTCTCTTTACAATAGATATAATAAATTGTGATTATTGTAAATGCCATTGCAGAAGTACACCAGAAGTTGAAAAAGCAATGAAAATATCTCTTGCATGGCACGTGAATAATTATGTTCGTGTGTGTCGAGAAATAACTCAATTAGATCCGATATTTGCTATGGCTGCTTTAATTAATTTAAGACGTATCAGAAGGTATCTGTACAATTTTTATTTAAAGTAGAATCCTTTTTATAATTTCTCCTATCAATTATATAAATTTATTCTTTAGGAATTGTTTAAAAATCATGAGCACAGGTTATAATTGTAAAAATAATGCATACAATATGTGTGATTTAAAGGCGATTTTACTTTACAATGATATTGAAAGAATCACCGCGGACTGTACACTTTATGGGATTCAATTTGATAAAAATAATATATACTTTCAAAAAGCACAATTCAATAGTATAGAAACGTTGGTAAGTAGTTTGAATAGAACACAAATATGACATGTATAATATTGAAAATTGCTTATTTTACCTTTCAGGCACATCCAGAAAAACATTTTCCTGATTCAGAACTCGATAAATTGTTACCAGATATACTATTCAATTAACCATATCAATTTTTCTTCAATATTATTTCACAAATCGCGAGATATATGGAATAATTATCAATTTAATGTAATATTAATGCAATATAAATGAAAACATTTTGCAAACTGTTAATGACTCATTGTGAGTCACTGGATGAACTGCTCGATGAATCTGTTGACATTACTTCAACATCTTCATTTTCTTGCTTATGGGTATTTATTGATACACTTCCTTGACCACCCATCGTCATATTTATTTCACCAGACGGATGCCATGCAAATTGATTAGCCAAGGACGCCGGTGGTTCTGCAACATGGAAAAAAAACAAATAGAGCATACATAATTGTTTGTCGTTAATTTTAAAACCATAACTCGAATCATTTTCAAACCTGGATGGCCAGCCCGATGTAAATCCGATGTTATACCCGCATGTGAACCCAATAGTGAACCATTTGAAGGCAAATCGCTCAGTCGACCTAAGTATCCTAATCTCATTTCAATATCTGTTGGATATGGGCGTCTAGGATCACCTTGCTGCCATGTTAATGGCGCACAGATAGCATTCGATGCGCTTATTTTATGTGCAAATTTAATGAGCTCTTCAGATGGCACAGATTTTTTATTTGCCCGTGCAATTGATTGTAATTTTTGTTTAGCTTGATAAATAGCAGTTGCTAAAATTTGTTCAGCTTCCTTCAATTGACGTTGTAATTGTTGTATATCTTGATCTTGTCGTTCAACTTCAGCCTTCAAAGCTTCCATTTTTAGGTTAATCTGCTCTTGTTCACCAGCTTGTTTTAGCATGGACTTTAAATCATCATTTTTCACTACCAATAATTCTGTCAATTGTGCATGATCGGCGGACGATAGCTTTAAGTGCTTTTGAGCAATAGTATTTTCAATCATTTCCCTTAAAAAAATTCAAATTCACTGCTATTAATTCTCATTATCCAAATCATTCAATATTTATTCTTCATACATTCTGATAATTAACAAAACGTAAATGCTATTTTCAATTAAATTTGTGTTACTTACTTTGCTATTAGTTCGATATCGTCAACAAGTGACAGTAAAAGATCACGTGTACTTTTCGTTGCCATTATCAAACAATAATATTTTCTTTTATAAAGAAAATGCAATTACGAATAATCACATAAAATCCATTTCACACCCAACAAATTTTGTATTATAATTTTGCATCTACTAACTATATTCAAATTCTAATTTATGATTCATCTAATCTATAATTATTTTTTTTACAATAATTCATGCATGCATTTATATTATCATTCTGTTTTCTGATTTCCATTCACATAATTACACTATCTATTTACCACACATGTGTCTATACAATTGATTAGTACGAAGTTATACAACATCAGCGCTGGTTCACATTTCCTAATTCAATTGTGCATTTGTATATATGTATATAAACGCAAGTAGATAAAGACGTATGTAAAAGTGGATACTGTATGAAATAAGAGCGTCTATCACTCAGACCACAATCCCGAACATGCCACTGTAATATAATTCATGAGCGTCAATGGACATCAATTAATTGTTATATCTGAAATGTTGTAAAATATAAACAACTGTTTTAAATATAAATCTGTAATGATGTGGAAGTCTACAGTAATAACAGCGTCGGATCGGATATTTCCGGGTTTAGTCTATCATGATCGAGAAAGACGGTCTTGGAATACAGGTAAAATTAATTTACCTAATTAATAAATATTTATAGTATTCAATTCGAATTATGATTTTCATTACAGGTAACTCTATTCAATCCAATCTTCCACTACAAATGGCTTTATATTTTAATGTATGGCTGTTCCCCATTTGGATTTTTATTATGTTATTGGGCTTGAATGCAAAGGTACAACACTTCACAATACCAATTTACAATAATCTATATATGGAATAATTATTTATACTTTTATTTATTCATACAGTATTACAATCTGTCTGCGTTGCATCAATTCATAGCTGTTATTCTTTACGTAGTAATTGCGATACTTGAATGTATCAGATTGTATTTTGGATACGTTGGTAATTTATCTGACAAGGTAATTGAATATATTTCAATTATTCATTTTATAAATTCTAAATCGATGATGATATATATATGTATATGAGTGTGATAATAATGCAAAAAAAATAATTAGATTCCAGAGTTAGCATGTTTTTGGCTGATATCGACATTGCTACAATTTCCATTGATGGGATTTATATTGATAAATGGAAATATGTTATTATTTCTCATTGAACGTGTATCGACAAGTATGATGATATTTTTTATCACTATAGAAATAATAACTGGCGCAATAGCGTTGAAATTTATTGCGGATCATCATTCGAAGAAATTTTGCATGGCACAATTATGCGGCACCGCACCTAAATTCACCTAAATGTAAAAGACTGATTGAAAACTACGGTTATTTTTCATATAAAAAAATGAAACTGAAGACTATTAATGGTATAAATATTTATATGGATATTTCAAGATTATTATCGTGCAAAAAACATTGTAATGTTATTATATTCATTTTTAATTTTTTTGTAAAGGTCTCCATTATACGCAATGTGTTGTCTTCTCTGTTAGGCACATTGTTTGCCAAGGAGAGTAATAGTTGCGACCTCGCGGGTACCATTCTTGTCAATAACTGGATATTGAGTAATAACAAATTAATTTTATTGATTGATTTGGTTATTTTCTTAACTGCGTTATTACATATAATAAAATAGTGGTGATACACGTACACCAAAGAGCTGTTGAGCCATCCAACCGTGATGAGGTTCTAAAGAATCCTTGTACGAATCTTTTATATTGGCTACAAGATCTTCTGTGCATTCACCGACTTTGGAACTTTCCACAATTCTTTCAAGAAATAATTGTATCATTTTCAATGCCCTAATTTTTCATATATGTAAATATTTATATTAATGTAACGAATGTTTATTCAATACATCAATGGATTAGTGAATAGAGATATAGCGATTGAATAAATGAGTGCAATGATTAAACCTTAGAAGCCAGAGTAAAGCGTCAACTGCAATCAATTTTTTTCCAGATGCCTTCTCGGATAAAATGAGATCCTGGATAGTTGAATGATTCTGTTTATCCGCCAGGTACTTGGACGTTATTTTCTATGAGATTCACCACAATGTGTCAAGATGTAATAATTCAATTCATAAGGTTTAAATCTCGTGGTAATTCATCTTACCTCAATATTATTTTGCATATCATATTGAATTGGTGCAAAAAGCTTGCCAAATTTATCTGCAATATTTTATTGTACACCAATAAATTATATTTCATATAAGAAATTATTCCATCGACTTAATCACCGTATATTTTTATCAAAAAATTAATCATTCTTACCAATCACTCTGACTATTGCCCGTGACGCTATCAAAAAAAATTTTGTATTAATTTTACCATCAACGATATCAGGAAATATTATTGATAGTCCACATTCAGGTTCTTGATATGAAATTTCAATAATTGTCCATTGATTATCATTTGCTGTTGACATATTATTTTAACTAGATTCGGATGATTTTAAAATACAGATGAGGGGAAAATATTGATGCCAAATATCAGCACATAAAAACGTATGGTTTTGAAACTTTATCTTTCTGTGTTGTATATGTATGTGTATATAAGTTATATAAATTAACAACATGATAAAACAAAGTAACGTGTAAATTTGAAACATTTGCCAAGCTTAATGTAGTGTGGTTATGTTAAATATCCCAAATAATAACAGTGAAACATGCAGCACATATTTTTGATTTTGACACAAAGACAATTTATAATAACGTTGTATTGTCATTTGTATAATATATTTACTTTATCATTTCCATTATATTATATTATAATTATTATTAGTAAAATAATTTATACGTTAATATAATACTTTACGTACATATTTAGAATAATATACAAATTTTTATATTTATGTAGCATGTACTGTCTCCATATTGCATTCTGCATTTGAACATCCTTTTTTTTTCTTCCGGCTGCCAAATGTATATTGAATAACCATATACATACTATATATAATGATAGGCCCGATTTTTATTTAAATTGTATTGCAAGAATATTTTACTATATTCCATAGAATTTGTACTAGCTTTACTTGCACAAGAGTCTATAATTTCATATAATAATTACACATAAAATACCAATACTCTTGACACAGTAATAAATATACGAAGGCATTGTTATAATAATTTCAATATCAATTGGGAATGTTAAATATTTTCATTTTGTCGCATTTTGAAGCTTAGCCAAAAAAAAAAATAAATAAATAAATAATAATATTAAATGCATATACTCTTTGGTTTTTCTCTTTTGGTTGATTTGCCGAATAAAAGTAGTTAGGCACGTGTCTTAAAAGGCTGTTGGAAGAGGATGTTTCAGTGTATTACCCATAGAATCTTCAGCAAAAATAGTTAACGGGGTAAAACAGTGCGACGGCGGTAGAGGAACTAAAATTTCTAGGGGTGGTCTTGTACCAGGAAATTGACGATAAATCACGACCATTCCACCAGACGTTTCACGCAGTTCCATCACACGAATACCATGACAAGATCGTACGACATTTCTATAATAAAAGTAAAAGAGTAAAAAGAATTATAATAAAAAACAAGCGGATTATTGTTGTATAACAAATAATAATCATTTACCTCTTCACATTATATTCAATATCACGATTATCATGACGAGTATGAGATTTATTGTCGAGTGAACTATTAAACCATCGATGATAAGCAAGAATTGTTGCAGAAGATGGACCCCAATATGTTCGATCAGGTGGTGAATGGTGTTCAAGTGATTGTAAACTTTTGGCAAATGACCTATTCAATTCTGGACTGGCTGGTGCTGAAAGTCTACCAGGCGTTTGTCCGCGTGCATTGCTATCCGATGGCCTCAATGTTTCCGACAATAAACGTCCACGTTTTGGACTGATAGTCATTGGCTCTTGTACGGTGACAGTGACACTAAGTGGTCGACACAGCGCAACAGTCGTATGTTGTGGATCTCTTTGAATTGAATTGCGATTGCTATCAATTTCAGCAGTTACACTGCTATTAACAAGAAATACACGATCAATGTAATTAAAGCCACGGCCCATAATCCCATCGCGTGTATGACCCAAATCAAATGTATGACCGAGTTCATGTAACACTGATCCAAGTGTTGTTGCAAGACAACCACCGTGTGTACCACGATAATTGCTATCATCCATTAATTGATCAGTATCAACAGCAGTTGTATCGAGAAATTTTGGCAATACTTGATTCAAACACGTTGGCCATGTGTGAAGACACGCTGATCCAAATAGCGCAAGTCCACCGCCGCCCAATGCCGCATGTCCCTGTGTACTAGCAAGAGTAGCTTCGTGTGTACGTGGATTTGGTGCACCACGATATTTTGTGCACGATAAAAATGCCAAATATTTCCGATCACGCGATGCCAATGGACCCGCCATCAATTCACGACCAATAAATTCCCATAGTTCACGTTGATTCATTGCTCGTGCTTTGTCAACATGCAACATACTGTGCATAACCAAACATTCCGGCCCATCAAGATCACGTTCCAATTGAAATGTTTTTCGGCCGTGTCCGGATTCACGTAACTTTTCAGCTGTTAATGATTGCAATAAACGTGCACCCAATCCAATTCGTGTTGCGGCACTTTCAGGCGACTTGTCCTCACCATGAATTGGACCTTGAAAATAACCATCATGTCCTGCACATATAACGTAGATTGGTGTTACACGCAATCGCGTTATTCTTGGTTCATGTAGCAATATTAATTGTTTTTTAACGCCTCCAGCATCCAATTCCAATACATTTCGTCCACGAATTAAATCGACTAGTATACGAAATTCGCCAGTTGCTATTGGCCATTGTGTAACAATATTTTTGTTTCCACGTATATTGATGTATGAGCATAAACTTGGTGCTCGACCACGTATTAAAACCAAGCTGTACGTAACAATTTCATTATTCTCAAAATTGTCAATTACAATATTCTCAGTAGTTTCACTTGTGAATAATCCTTGACGTTCATTATTATATGACAATCTTACGTCAGTCAACACCTATAAAATAAAAAAAATAACCACAATGAAAAACGAAAAAGATTAATAACAAGACTGCAATAATCTCAAATAAAATAACATCACGTAGAATTGATAATAAATTCATTACTGTAAATCAGCTGGCAATTATCACCGTATAAATAATAATTCAGTCAATGTGTAATGTCAATGTCAAAAGATTGGAGTGAGATAAAAAAAAAAAAAAGAGAGAAAAGGTTAAACTACAAATGAAGAACACTAATCATTTGCAAATAATTCAATTAAAAATATTGTACTTGCCATTTTATGGATTATTATTTGAATTTGTGAACAATTATAAATATTACAGAATATTGAAGAGTGTGTGAAATCAATCAGAGATTCAACGAGAAAATGATTGGCGCAAGCTCTGCAAGTGGATGTGGTTCAATGTGTGGCTAATGCGACCCTATATGTCAACCGGCAATGTTAATATGTACGGTCGTATGCAGTAAAAGTAGAAGAGAGATAGATATTATCATATATATACAGAGAAATGGAGAAAGAGAATGAGGAAGAAGACACCAGTGGCGCCACTGCAGTGGTACAGAAATCATTCATACCACTGCATTGTCCAGTCCTTACATTTACATCCACTTTATTGTATATTATTGTTTGTATTGTTGAGTGTAGGTATACTTACTATTTATATTTACTCTATTATTTATAAAAAGAAATATATGAATATTTGTTTATAAATATATATGTATGTTCAATTCACGGCCGCACATAGATATCTGTAGGTTATATATACAGTAAAGAAAGCCATATGTATTTATTGATTGAGCCGCATCTGTAAGACGTTGAAAAATTTCCCATGAACTACTATTTCTTGCAAAGTTGATGTTTATTGAATTTTTTTCTTTTCTTTATTTCATGTTGATATATTGCTTACAGTTGGCGGAATACATGTGTGTCAAGGTCACTGATCGTCAGAGAATAGAGAAATACAGTACTCTATATAAGCAACGTAGATTAACAGTGATTGTTGGAACCAGGTGGATCGCATGGTACCGTGTGCATTGTTGATATATATATTTATATATACATATATATGTAACTACCGGTATACACACATTTCCCGCCAATTTATCTTGCATTGAAATACACGCATTTTTTTTTTTCATCATCCTTTTACATACAGGCACTGCCCCATTATTAAATTAAATAATGAGCTTGCATTTATGTGTAGGATAATTGGATGATTATGGTGGGCTTGCAAAATTTGTTTATTACCGTGGTAATTATGTAGATATATATATATATATATATATATATATATATATGAATTTATAGTGAGAGATTTTGGTGCACAGTTCAACACCATACCGATGTGAATTTTAAAAATACAGCAACAAACTATCTGCAATTGTGCATAATGAAATTTCACGAAATCGGTTTATATTCACAATTGCAATGGTATAGAGGTTTATGGACGGACTTGAAAACTTTGAAATAAATGCACTAGAACATGATTTTTGTTGTTCCACTCTCTCTTTATAAGTTTTATTATGCAAGTTAAAATAAAAATTGGCGAGAAATCGCGAGCGATTTTTCTCACTATACCAATGCAATTATATATATATATATATATGTACATAAAATATACATATTTAAGTATTCTTGCTGGGACAAACTGATGTACACTGGCAATGCAGATTGATCTTGAGGTTAGCGACCGTGAAAGTACTCTTGGCAAGTAGGCCGGGGATTTTTAAAAATCATTACGACGATTGCGTGCGCCCACAACTGACCTATATTTTTGTTCATGGGGTCAATGTACGATCATGCTACCGTGTTTTGTCGTTGATTACATGTACATATCATCAACAAATAGGATATTTACCATAAAACCTATCCATATACGTATATGTATATAAATACATTGACAATTTGAATAATTCATATCTTTAATTGGCAATATATGAAAATAAAAAAAATATATATATGTATATTTTCGTTGCGCTCATTATCTTTCATGGCGCCAACAATCCACTTTATCGTTGTGTGATCGAATAAAAAGTGTGTCTTTGACCGGTAACCGCGGGAGAAATGACAGATCCGCGCGCGATCGTCGCTTGGAAAATCAACACAAACACTTCATTATTATTATTATTATATTTTTTCTTTCATCGGGATGGGAAATTGAGATCAACTTTTCCACTTTCGCAAATGGAAGAAAGGGAAAACTAAATATATAGATGTAATAATATGCGTGTAAATCATATGAAAACAGAAAAGAAAAAACAAACATAAACATCAGATTTTTTATTTATATATTTTATTTAATTAATTAATTTTTTTTTTTTTTATTTTTTTTTGATAAATTCGTCGAATGGATTACGTATTTATGTAGATATATTTTCGACAATATTGTACCGTGTATGTACAGTAAACGATGAGATCTTAACTCACAATTCAATTATTTATAAAATCCATTTGTAAAGAAACAAAAAAAATGAGTAAATGTCTATTTATTATCAAATGGTGATCTCTAATTATTAACAACCGTGATTATACCATTATACCAATAACAGTAGGAGAAAGTTGTGAGGCATTATATATATATATATATATATATATGTATATAGTTGGAGGGGCAACTCTATATACATATACTGATGGAAGTGTACATTGAGTAAACCGCGCGATGTCTACAGATGGACACACTGCTGATATGATGATTATTGGTAGAGCCCGCGCGAAAGATCGATAATCCGAGGTGAAAGCAGCAGCAGCATCAGCGGGAGAGCTCATTTCGAGGCTGACGACTCGTCTTTTCGTCGTTAAATACATTTTGGCGTCGTCCCAAAGTTGGATCACGTTGCCGCACCAACTCAGAATCGATTTTACTACCGTCTTTGGCCGGTTTTGCCGGGTGAAAATAAAATATTTCATCGCTTTCAATATATACATACATAAATATATGTACATGTATGGAAACTGACGAAATAGTGGAAATAGAATGATGGAAAGGAAGGAAAGAAAGGGGAAAAGAGAAAAAATATTGGGGAAAGGGAGGAAAGAAATGGAGTTCCGGAATGTCAGGCAGAATTATTTACCAAAATAAAATACAATCAGTTGAAATAATGAGAATAAAAGAGGACAAAATAAAAAAATAAATAATATGGAGAAAACAATTGTTTGCAGTGTAAAATTATATGGAGAGTGAACGATGCATATATATGTTTATAAGAGAGAAAGATAGGGTAATAAGACAGAGAGAGAGAAAGAAAGAGTAGGCCAATGCCAGTGTCAGCGCAACTCAGCTATAGTTAGCCTCTCTCGACAAACTTGATCGTGAAAACAGAAAAAACAACCGCTACCGCATATATAACCACCAACTGATGACATTTATAAATTTTACAGAGCTTTATACAATTGTATATGCGTTTGTTAACATTAATTTTATATAATAATGATGGATTATTTTTTTTTTCTTTGCTATTATTACCATATGACAAATGAATTTGCCATTACATATATTCACTTTGCAAATAATAATACAATTGACCCACGCGTGCTTTTGCATTGTCGATCGATCTGTCAATTGTATACTTACATTGAATGAGAATCACCTTGTTTGAGAAAATAAAAAGAATTATTAGATCCAATTGAAGCTATAAATATACCAAGGTACGATGAAGTTTTAATTGATGATTCCAAGCTAGAAGATAATGTGGACCATTGCCATCCGCATTGTACTATATATTTTTTATGCTTAGTGCACATACACTCGCGTGATAAATCCCATTAATATTCAATTGATGATACTGTGATTATTTTATTTTTTTTTTTTCTATTTATTTATTTTTCACACAATGCATTTATCAACTTCTTTATTTATGTATTTATGTTTTTTTTTTTCCCTCAGGTTTATCATCATGAATTTTAATTCCACATTTATAAATTTTCTCAATATATCCATTTCGCATACAAATGGAGAAAAGGCAATGAGGAAATTGTTCTCGATATAGATGTAGATATGTATACAATGTCATATACACATTTATATGAACACAGATATATGTAAGATTGTCAACTAGTAACCTAGACATACTGCCATTTATATCTAGTTCATTGTCACTATTATCTGCGATGAATTATGCATTATTCAATGTGCACAATTGACATTTGTAAACATATGTAATATTATTTATATATATATGTATATATAGATATATAAAAGGATGAATTTTTTTTTTCTTAATTTTTGCGAGAATGGAATTGGAAATTTTGGTAGTAATGAGGTATATATAAATTCACATTTATTTTCTCACTTGATTCAGCAATTAATGCAATGAAAAATGAAAAAAAAAAAAAAGGAAATAATTCAATGATGTGATGTGAAGATAAAAAAAATGTTATAAACTATGTTACTGAATTTGTAATGCAGTGAGGCAAGTGAACTGGTGCGCGAGTGTATTGGCATATGTATATGATACAATAATACGTATGACACGTGCGAGCGAAGGGACCACTTTTTCCATGTGAAATTTTACGCAACAGCAGCAATTTCGATGAATTTTGAAACATTTTCGTCATTGAATGAGGATGACGACACAAATTAAGTCGTATTCATTTGGAATTTTGATTAAGAAATACTTCCGATGAGCTGTTTAATGTGTCAATTCCATCATAATAATCATTATATAGATATACACATATATAAACAAAAATATCAACACGTATATTTATAGTTAATACTATATATATATTTCAAAAAATACAATGTTGTGAAAAATTTTGTCAACATCCAAATATTCAATAAACTCGTCATATTATTTATAAATAAATAATATATATGTAATAATATATGGCCAAAAAAATAAAATGAAGAGGCGAAATAAATAAATAAATAAATAAATAAATAAAACAAAAAGCTGTATTTGAAGAAAATAATCGTGGGAGTCGTCACATAAATTTCACGTTATGCAACAGCTGTAGTTTGGTACTGCGAAAGCGTATAACACTCACATATATACATATGTACATATATATATATATATATATGTATATATATAATGCCGTCATATAGCCCAGACCTGGATTCTCAATTTTATTTCACCTCTCGTAGTATTGTTAGAAACTTTAATTCAAATTTGATGAAATCCTAATGTTTCGTCTTGCTATTTCTATTTTATCACTTTTTTCTTCTTTTTCATTTAGTTGGTAATATGAAATTTGTATGATCTGGATTAAATTAGATTATTAATTTGACATATATACACATATATATATATATACAGGATGAAGACTGGAGTATACCTACATTTCACATGGAGGATATTTATGCTGTCGGCGACGCGTTGTCCTTGACATGACGACGATAGAAAGTGAAACAGGTCAAAATGACCCATATAGTCTTGACCAATGTATGAACAAAGATAGAAAATAAATATACGAAATATATATTTATTTATTCGTTGTATGAAACAAAGAATTGTAGGATAAATAGGTGTATTGAATATATTGAACATTTGATGCGATTCAAGTCATCAGGTGAAATGAAAGAGATATTGTAGTGGCTAAAAAGTGTCCATTGAGCTGTTTGTAACGTTTTGGTCATTGGAAAACACGCACATAAATCTTAGGTGGTCAAGGGGGAGAAGCAGTCTCATGTCCTTGACACATTCAGAGTAATATTTTGATATTAAAGTGCGTGAAAATATTACAAGTAGCAGTATTTTATTAAATAAACCACTTTTGTATTTGATACGTATATAAAAAACAAAATCAATAAACAGCAAATCCACATGTGAATTTTAAATTTGAATAATTTTCAATATTTCTAATTTAAATAAAGATTGCGATCAGGCCATTGAACCATTTACTCCTATATAAAATACTATACATATATAAAATAAAAATATTTTCACATACGTTATCTTCTCTGTTGAAATCGGATAATTCATGGAAACCCAAAACGCATTTGTAAGTTAAGGTGCGTGAGATAAAAAACGTATAAAAAGAAAGAAAGAATTATATTACGAAAAATGTTTTGTTCGAAATGCAGGTTTTATATATAATTTAGTTGACTTCTGGAAGTAATTTGCTCACACGGTGTTGCATTATTCACATTACATACATATCCTATTTTTATTTTTAACGATTGTACATCCTCTATATAATATATATATATATATATATATATATATTTGTACTAAATATTATTCAATATTTTTTATTGATCTGCCATTTGGTATATCAGCATCATATATAAATAGTGTAACAGTTTTTATACCAAACACTCCATCTTCCAAATATACAATATATATATATATATATTCATATAAATATTCAGATTGAAAAAATATTCACTATAATTATATCTTTTCAATAGTAATTTGATGAAAAAAAAAAAAGTGATAAAAATAAAAAATAAATAATATAAAGGAATGAAAATAAAAATAAATAAGTAATACATAACTGTTACACAATAACCATAAAAATTTCTCTTTTTGGATATCTCTGATTTTCTCACATTGGTGTACATACATACTCACATACATACAAACATGTATGTATATATAAATGCGAGTTAACGATTAAAGAAAAGAATTTGCACTCAGATGGGCATACCAATGTATATAATATATACAGTGAACGATAGAATCCAACTTTTGCTGTTTGTCACCTCTCGCGTTTCGTCTACACTTTCAGATTTTTTCATAATAATCGCAAACTTCCGTCCGTATTTGTTATCGTTTCCAGTTTCTCCATCCGTTCATTTAATCGCATACTTATTTACGTACATGCATACATATATATTTACATTGTCATAAACATCAGCAGTATGTGAGTGAATTTTTCCACATATATCTATTGAGGCTATTGTGAAAAATCATAAATAATAAATAAAAAAAAATTGATACTTGTGTGCATGTATATGAAAAATTATTATTATTTATTATTTATGAATTAATGTGGAATTGACGTAATGACTGTTGCACATGCTGGTGTTGTTTAAAGTTTAATAAAAATGTCAACATGAAAGAAACTAATGATTATATATAGATATAGCTAATGCAGATGTGCACAACATGATGAATATATATGTGTGGTGTACATGGACGTGCTACATATAATAAAACAGGTTGGAGCGCATGACCTGCGTTAACATACCGGACATCGTACTGTGAAATTTCGGCAGACATATACGTTCGCACCAAGGACCTTGGCTTCGAAACACCAATATACACACACGCATAGATATATATATATATATATATATATATATATATCAACAGACACACATCCACACACATATACACATACACATGAAAAAATAAACAGCCATGACGATTCATCTCTTATTTTATTCCTTCTCATTCCTTTTATTCATTTTTGTTTATTCCTCTTCATCTTTTTCATGCGTATTTGTATATGTGTGTGGATGTTTTTTTTTTTTTATATATATATATTTTTTTTTCTTTTTTTTTTTTTGGGAGTTAAACAGAAGTAATATTGGAAAAATTTCGTTCGTATACCGGATATATAAACGAAGAAAAACACAAATTATTTATTATTTTTATTTAATTATTGAGATAAATATGGACGATGTGATTTGATTTTTATTTTCGAATATACAAATGAAGGATCGTGACATTGTGGATACGATCTTGGGGTTGATCTCTTAAGTATTTTCTTGCTGAGAATTTTAATTGATTATTTGTTTATATATATATATATATATATATATATTCTCCGTGGTTGTCTGTACATATTTGTACCTTAATCAGTTCTGAGAAGGACCAAACTATTTTTCACTCAAACTCACATATATAATCAACGATTTGAAGAAAAGAAAATTCTAGTGGAGACAACAGAAAATCTTGAAAATGGATACATGAGGTAGGACAAAAAAAAATAACAATAAGGTAAGAATGAAAGGGGATAAAAGTGTAAGTTGTCATGTGTTCTAGAAGTCCATTAGAGTGGTGCCATAACTCTAAACAGTGTCGTCTATCTTCCATCTTAAAATACACACACGTATATATATATAAGTATTTACTGCATAGGAATTTGTACGTTTATGTTATTAGGTTAAATATGGGGTAAAGAAAAATATTGTGAATGAAATAATTCCAAGAAAGATCACGGCGGAAATACATAAAGAACAAACTACGATTTTGTCACGTTCTAAATACTATTACGATTATTATTATTAAATATAACAACGTAATTATGGAAATTTAAAATTATATTATTTTATTATCATATCAGTTCAATGAATTTTATACAGTAACAGTGGCACAATGCTATTATTCTCTTTTATCCATTTTAAATTGACACATGACAAGAATGATATTAATACGTAAATGAATATGTTTTGTGATTTTACATTTTAATATGTGAAAATGTGACAGAAGAGAGTTTATAGATAAAATTCATTTGTATAACGAATCTAATTCCACCGTCAAAGTTACTCCTCTTACTTTTTGTTATTTAGCAAATATTCGAGATAAGAATGGAAAAACTTTAAAAAGGTAACCTGTCGTGATTGAATTATTATATTTTCTATACAGACATTTTTCAAACTATTTCTTTATCGTAATTAAATATTTTTATATTATTTTTATTTGTATTACGTACAAAATCACTGTACAATATTTATCAAATTTATTTTCATTATTATGAATTGATACAAACATAAATATTATAAAACAAATGATATTTATATTCGAGACAGCAGTATATTTATTTATTAAAAAAAAAAAGACGAAAAAAGAAAAGAACTATACTTTAAGTTTAAATAAATAATTTTCATTCGCCAATAATTTTGCACGGACATGAGTGCAAATAAATATGTACAAATATCAATTAACTCGTAAAATTATCGCAGTCGGTGTCACCAATAATAGCATATTAAATACTTGTAATTGATATACAATTGCATTTTGCTTTCAATATGTACAAATAAAATATTTTATAAAGACTAACTGCGGTGGTTATTATATTTTTGTCTATTCATCCGTCTGTCTTATAAACATCATTGCAAAGTGGTGCATTGCATCGGCGTACAGTTGGTTGCTTGTAATGCCTTTCCCTCATAAACCACAACGAGAGTGACATTTCGCCGGTTCATATAAATATAACGTGATGTCGCACGTGACTTGCCTCGAGCTAAACAAAAATAATAATCTAACTTGTCGTATACATATATAAATTCATTTCAACTCCAACTTATACACACATAATAAATAATAATCATTTAAACAAATATAAATATTTCAATTAAAAGTGGGTGTGTCCAAAATGAAGGAAGAAAAAGAAAAAAAAAAAATGTTTCTCTCATATTTCTTCTTTTTATTTATTTTTATTTTTTTCCTTCATCTACTTGTACACTTATTTAATTGAATATCCTTTGATCCCATTTTTAATTTTATATTTATTGAACTGTCTATGTATTGATTATCAGTAATTATACATGTAATCAACATTATTACGTACAGAAAATATGTGCGAATTAAAAATGTGTAAACATTGGATTGCAATGAATAATTATTTCATAAGTGAGGTCGGAAAACTGCGCAGATGCTGTCAAGCGTGAATATATTTGCCTGACGACATGATATTATTCGATTTTCGTGCGATATATATATACACACACACACACACACACAAACAAACACAGACGTAGCTATACATAATAATATCATTCAAGGAGATTTATCTACTCCTGATTGACCATTCGCGCGTTATTTCCATACGTATAAATATATATCTCAGGTATGCTGTTAGTATTTATATTGCTTTCATCTTGTTTTTGTTTAGCTTATATTATTTATATTAAATCATCAAATAATTAAATACAAATAAGGATTAATTATTTTTAATTTTTAATTCAATATACATATAATTATTCCATCATCAATACAGATATTGATGAAGAGCTTGAAATATATTTTGTTGGTTTTAGGGATTCGGGCGAAAGTATGGCACTTAAATAGGTTCAATGACCGACCACGTTGACCGGCCAAAATTGCTCTAAGCCAAATAATATATAATAGAGAGTGGAAAAAAATTTTTTTCCTTCCTTCTCTTTCATTTCCTTAAATTTCACCAATAATATTCAATTTAATGAAGAGTAATTAAATAATTAATTAATCAATCAATCAATAAATATATATAATATATTATATATTAATGGTAAAAAATATATTGAATCTGTAGTACACACATGTGTACTATCTTTCTCTCTCTCTCTCTCTCTCTCCTATATATACATATATATATTTGTTCCGAGTCCATTGACCCTTTAGTTGTCTTGTTTGGCCGGTATACGACCGATTAATTCGAGCGTACCGTATACAAACGTATACATGACATGACCATATATATATATATATATATATATATATATACATGGGATTCAAGTTCTAATAGAATTTTCCTTTTGCGATATATTTAAATGATGATTATAATTTATGCTAAATTGAATTTGATTGATAGACTGACATGTCATAACACAAATTAATATTTAATTTTATGTCGATGTCTCCCGTTTTTTTTTTTTTTTTTATTTATTCAGTTTTACAGTGAAACAATTCACTAGTGTGTATGTATATGTATATATAAATTGATATAGTCAGTAGTGGGGAATATATGTGACGTGTGTACTTGATATTATTATACTTCTGCAATTGAATTGACATCGGCACACAAGATCACCTGAGTTGCGCATTAAACATGTGCACATTACATAATCTGACCGAATATAATTGGCTGATGCCATATGTATTTCGCAATTGCAGTTTTAAATATATTTATTTGGTTCATATTGTTTGCTCATTTTTAACGCACACAGTGACAATGAATTTTATACCGTGTTCATTATTTCATATGCATATATAAAATGTATTTTTCGTTTTATATACACACTTTTTTTATTCTCATTATCATCCTCTTCTTCTTCTTCTCCTTTTTTTTTTTTTTCAACATTTAGTGAACAATATGTGATGAATAAATGATGTATTATATATTTGCATCAATTGTTTTTTTTTTTTTTGAGGTTTGTCTTGATCAATGATAAAACACTTTGAATTAATTTCATTTTATCGAGATGAAATATTTTATTTGTGTGAACATATTTGATCGATATTTCTTCACTTACAGCGTGCTAAAATCGTGGGTCTTTTATTTGTAGGTCAGAAGGAAGTGAAATGTCCTATTAGATATATATAAGAAAAAAAATTTTAAGTACATATATATATATATATATATATATATATGGTAAAATAAGTGGCAATATGACAAGGCGATGAGTATACGGGTGTCGTTGTCGTCTCTGAATTCTCATCGGGGAGAGGTCGAGCGTGATTTTGGCTGCAATACCGCCGCGGCCCGATAGAGTTCATTGAACCCGCGGATAGTGGTTGACAGTGGTCAGTGATGGTAACGGGTATACCAATATATATATTGATACACACATAACGCTAAATGTATGCAGTAAAACCCGCTTATGTTTCACACTGGTCAAAGTATTGTCATTATTTAATCTCTATTAAAAAATTTTAATAGAAAAAAAAAAGAATAAAACAAAAAGGATAATTTATTGAAACAAAAAAAAAAATTGTATTATATCTGTTTCATTTAGAAAATATCTCTAATATTCTCGACATAAATAGAGATATTCATCCACAATATATATATATATATATATATATACACTTTACTTTCTAATTAATGATAATTTTTATTTTTTCCATATCATAAAAAGTCCATTTTTTTTTTGCTTGCAATTGTGGAATATGATTTTAATAGTCATCTTGTAGTTGCTTCATTTACCTGCGCCCGAGTTTCCTGATATGCATTGACGGTTCAATAACCTGTCCGCTATGTGCTCTACTCACGTGCATTCACATACTCATATATTTATTTACATAACTGGTAGTAAACATTTATTTATCTATATATTTATATATATATATATATATATATGTACATATGTATATACAGTGTACTTATACATATATTTATGCATATAATTCGACCTTGACAAAATTTATCTCTCTGTTTCACTATAAATCTCCTACAATTCTATTATTCATTTATACTTAATCCAATTTTTTTTTAAATGTTAAATGAAATTGTATATTGTTCCTTACTGTATTTTCAAACGGTATAATAGTTACTATATATATATATATATATCTCCTGGTGAATTCGAGACAAATTTTATATACACAACTACAACACTGTCGTGTCGCCCCACGCTTTTATATACAATTCACTATAGATAGTTTGGATAAAAAAAACCAAAGACAAAAGCAGTTTCAGATATCTTACGACCTGATTTCTAACAACTTGTATATATATATATATATATATATATATATATATATATATATATATATATATGTAT
>CAJUYH010001495.1:25421-48561 GCA_910591685.1 Galerucella tenella | reverse complement strand
TTTTTTTTTTGATCCATATATATATATATGTATATATATATTCATTACATCCCCCTAGCTTGAATTTTTATGGCAAACTTTACGAGCTACCCAGATCATGTTCGACGTGACGTCTTGTAGAGTTTTCAAAAAATTCTTGGCATTCACAGTACCCCAAGATGTTGCATATATACAATATAATCCTTCTCTAATGTCATACATATTTTTTACAATGAATCCGCTTTATTTGTATGTAACATCACTTTTCTATTGGCCAAACTTGTACGAAATCACAATAACACAATCAATACAATACATACAGTATTATTCAACCATTGAGTTAATTAATAATATAGTGCATTACATTGTATTGGTTGATTGATATTTCGAACCGAATATTTTGAATGGGTTATATCAAAGGGATGCACATGATTTAATTGATAGAGATGATGATTCCATGAAGAATTGTATTGATAAAATATTGTGTAATGAAACGATATCACAAGAGTGTATACCACTTGTACATACACATACGGTGTGTCATGTTTATATGTATATATGGTGAATGTAATGCTTTTGGGTTGTGGTACCAAACGAGCCAGAGCTAATAGGAACTTGGGTAACCCAATGCTCGCGTTAACCAACTCGTTAGGGCGAATTAGTTGAAAACAGTTCGGTGAAGCTCTATATATACACCGAGCTACTGTTGACTTCTCCAGACAAGAGTGAGTCCTCTTGTATATACATCACACAGCCTGCAAATCCCATGGGCCAGCTTATTCCTCTCGTCATCATGAAATCTATCTGAATCCCACCAATCTCCCAAGTATCTATCACTACATTCAGATCCAATTTAATTAATTAACTAAACATACGTCATAGAATGCTTTAATACATTTGAATTTATTTATATAATGTACTGAAAAAATAAATATTTATTAAAATGAAACATTTATATTCTGTTATTAAATTTATGCAGTGACAGGAATATATACCAAAATACATTTACATTAATTAGCAATACTTCAATAACACATATTCATGATTTTATAGTTGTATTTTGTACATTGCAACGAGGATTAATTTTATTCTGAAAATAATTGCCAAAATTATTGTTTTGCTTGTTAACTATAATCCATCACGTATTTAATTTAATTCCGCTGATGGAAAAGTTACATTTTCACTTTACTCTATTTATAAACCAGAGTATTTGCCGCAGACCAGTAATTCCATCGATATTGTGATAATTTATTTTAATTATCATTGTGAAATTGATATTGATTTTTTTAAAAACAGTTATTTAGTGAGTGACCATGTGATAAAAATATAATTAACAAAATAATTGTCGCGGTATCTAATGGAGAACACTCGATGAATTTTGCAGTAGTCAAGTTTAAGTGCGGTCAGACAGAGTTTATATACTGTAACCAACTGATATAGCATACATGCTGAGGTTTAGTTGGATCACGTTCGTGTTTGCTCCACTGAGAGTAAAACTAATCGCGACTGGGTGAGAATAGAGTTAAAGCAATGTGGCAGTGTATAACTATCGAAATAAAGACGGAGAAAATAATTGATATATTATTAGTAAAAGAAGGTAATAATGGAAAATTGTTGTAATAGTAGTGGTGTTTGGTTGAATTAGTTATATACGGTTAGACCAACTGTGTGAATGTTATTGTATTAGCATTGAAACAAGTTTCGAAGAACGGCCAAGATGCAAATGCACCCGCGGGCATGATCCTACTGATAATTGGAAAATCGCCAAGATAAAGTGGAAGCGAGGAAGGAGTGCGCAAGGTAAGACTGGGTCTGCGGCAAACCGAATTACTGCTGACATCATGGGGAAACGAGAGCAATGGCCGAGTAGTGAGGAAGGCAATGGAATAGTAAGAGGGAAATATAAAATAAAAATATGAATGAAAAAAATGAAAAATTGGAGGAAAAATAAAAAAAAAAGAATGTGATGACATTTAAAGAGAAAGTAAAATGGCTTTGTGCACTTGGCACAATGTCCTTTATATAAAAGGTACAATGCAATGATTATTTTGATAAATTTTATTTATACCACTTGTAACAGAGGAGTATGTAAATTGGAGTGGTGCTGGCTGCGATTGGCATTAATATTTTCATCATATGATATCATGACAATTAACGTGAGCTTCTATACTCCCATTACAAAAACAACTGCGACAAATATTTATGAAAAATAGTTGTTTTATTCTGATCCTTCTATATTTTTATCATATATATATAAATATGTATATCTATAAAATCGATGTACATATACATAGGGATTCTCAATCCCTAAAAGTTTATTTTGCGCTAAGATTCAGAGATGAAGCCTGAGTTTAGTGGAGAATAAAGTATATTGAAAGAAGTGGGAATCGATATAAATGGCCAGTAATTTTACTTGGCAAAGTTAGAGCTAGACAGACAGCGCTGAACACTCTCCTCTGAACAAGTCTATCCTTATCCGACTTTGCTAAAGTCTTGAAAGATTTACTTATACACTGTACTTTTTGACATTAATGATTTCTATAGAGTTTCTACTGGCAATTTTGTTATCCATACATATATGTATCGCCCACTTGTTATCTATATTTCAGTCGGTTTATCTCAAGTATAGCGAATAGATGTATACCATTTTCGGCATATATCAAACGACTTGAATATCACATACATATACACATCGACAATTTGGATAAAAGGCATCGTTTGCGAATCCCATTTATGTGAATTATGTGACGTTGTTTCATTCTGTACTCCTATACGTTCATATATAAATATATATAGAAAAATGTATATGCACATACACATACATATATAGTTAGTCTTCTCTTTCAGCATAATTTTCTCTGAGAATACAAAATGAAGTTCAACTCGATGGATCTGGTGACTTATAAATCTTTCATCAACGAAACCTACCACCGCACTGTGTCCCCATACTCCATACATTGAAAGTTCACAAGTCTCGTGTAGAATATAAATTCGAGTTTGTATTTATTTTTCCCTCTGACGTGGTCGTATACATCGACGCATTCTCGTCAAAATTAAATCGAATATATTGAAGTAATGATAGACATTTGATAAAGACATAAGTCATAATATTATTGTCATTGTCTATTGGATCTTACAGGACTAATAAGATCCCAAGTATTATCTTCATATTCGTATGGACATATAGACATATTATCTATCTGTCTATATACATATATATATATATGTTTATACATGGAGATGTACGTCGTCTCCGCAGCCGTAACCGAGTACATCCGGTGAGGAAGCGTCAATGCGAAACATTGGCTCGACCTAGCGTGTATTACGAGCTGACTCCGGCAATGGTTACGAAATGGTTCGGGAAATGTTGAATCAGCGCGCACCCGGAAATCCGGAAATCCAACTATCCAGCGAATAAGTACCGCTCAGCAGGCTCTCATGAATATATATATGCATATACGGCATAGCTCTATCTCATCAGAGTGCACCGAGCTTTACTCTCTCATATTCCTTTTCCCTGTTTTTACCCTTTCATCCTCATGTTCTTTTACGCAATCTTGGTTAATTGCCAGATATTCATCATGTACACGTACAACTCGCTTTATATTTATCATCAACGTGAATATATTTGAATAATTTTTCGAAAATTATCGACATTACTAACACATATTTACATTTAAAAGATTGCAATTGGTAGTATTTGAGAGATATTTTTTATTAAATATCACTATGGTGTGTTGGTGTTAATGTATAATGTGTAATTTAGTTTATTCAGTTTTTCTTTTTTCTCTTTTTTTTTTAATGATATAAATAGATGTTGGTGGAAGATATAAAAATTTTGCTGTGCAAACTGAGAATGCTGTGATAATTAGCTGTGAGATATTTAAAATATAATGACAGATGAAATATTTAATATTTCCAATGAACATGAAAAAAGTTTTTTACAAAGCGGGTCATATTTTCCATGAAGGTGATCTTTGCAGAAATAAAATAATTAACCAAGATGATGATGATACTGTCTGAATATAAGAGTGACATTCCAAATTTTAGTTAATGGTAATATTTCATCTCCACTTCCTCTCTAATAAGACTTTTGAATTTTCAGAACACTGACGCTTCCATTATTCTGACGGAAATGAGTACTAAACTTTGAAGGGCAAATATAGAACATTTTCTTGATTATTTACCTGTTCCATTAATTTTTAAAATTCCATTATAATATCCCTGTGAAAAGTTTTACTCTTTTGCTCTGATTATCTTTTTTATATGGCAGAGACGTGGACGCTGCTCCACTTCAATCAAACTGAATTGCAATATTATATATTTAGACCACAAAGAAAATCACGAGGGATTCAACAATTCCCATATGACAACGCTGAGCATCAGCCATTAACATTGTCCAAATAATTGATCACTATCTTCCTGCCGCCATTTCTTCATTCACATCACGAATGAATACATAAAATAAAATAAAAAAAACAAAACCATTTCTCCAATTCATTTCGCTCTCGAAATAATTTCAATGTCAACCATTTCATTATTTGTATATTAACTGGTTGCGAACATCAATGGCCGTATGAGGGTCAATGACCAATTGATATTAATCCTTGTACATGTAGTGGGAGAGAAATCGAAACCACACAATTGCATTCTGGTAACCACAGTAGGACATACCAAGCAAACAAACAGGATCCATAGAGCTCTCTCCTCACAGGAGTATGATCCGATCTAGTTGGTAAACACCATGCTTATGTCCAACCATGCTATAGATACTTTATCAGCTTGGTTGCCTCAAGTTCCCCCGAGGCTCTTGTGCTCCAACTTCCTCTCCACTGTCTTCTTGACCGCTCGTCATATTTCTTTGTCCCAAGTGGCCTCAGATATTATACACATCCGTATCCGAAACTTTTCGCCCTCTCTCTCTCTCTGTCCCTCTCTCCATTATCCTCATATATGTATAGATATATATATATATATATATATATGTATAAAGTATAGATATACTCTGTATACAACACAAAATTTTATTTTTTTCTATTTTTTTCAACCCCTCACAATCATAATCTTTTTGTATTTCTTTTATAACTCGACTTATTTATTTTCCTTACAACTATCGCTAATACCCTTTTTCCTCTAACAGAAATAGTTCTCGGTGAAAACTGAAATTGTGGCTCCTATATATTTATTTTGAAACAAACATTTTATGTGAATCGGTGGGAGCTTCAAAACCCTAACAATTGTTTGATATATAAATGGAAAAAATACGTGAATATATACCTATACGAAATTCATGTATGTGCGAAAGTATAGATAAAGTTTAGTGTGTACGTCGATTTTTCTTCGATGGATATCGCAAATGGATCCATAAGTCCCTGAAGAAGACAAAAGAAAAGAGGAAAAAATAAAATAAATAGGACAACACAATGAAAAGAGAAGTGAAAGGAGTGAAAAGGGACAGGAGTAAAAATTTATATCACTTGAAAACAATTTTTTTTTTTTCCTCTTCATCTGTACGCAACGAAATTTCCTTTGTGCTGAGTAGGATTGTACTGGAGTATATTTGTTGCATCAATTTATATAATAGGCGGAGGAAACTAGTGGAGAATAATAAAGTTACTGTGTACTATTCACTGGTCCTCTCGTCCTCTCTCTCGCTCTGTGCCTTTTACTTGAGGTCAGTGAGACATGACAATGGACATTCGTTCACTGGTACATTGGTGTATACCATAGTCGTATGTGGAGTCAAGCGTGGATGCAGTGTGCAAGTTGTAATTTATCCGGGGTCAACCAATGGCTTTGTAGTCATCGGATAGGTGTCATTCCATACCAAGCTTTTACCCATATTTTTTCGACAAAAGCAAGCTCACCGAATAATGAAACCGGGAATGAGTTCACTATCCAATATTGGTTGGTCACTCTACATATCCCGCACACATTGTATATGATGTATATATGCACCTGTACAATATCCTTTCCAACAAACAATGTAATGTTTCGACACAATAAAAATATAAATCTGACAGACGTTTGTATTCTGCCCCTCTATTTTATTTTATTTTATTGCATTCCATTATTTTTTTTTCAATCATTTTTATATTTAAATTATGGAAAAAAAAAAAAAAAAAAAAACAGCATTTTTCCTAAGTGTTCCCTGCAAACCATTATAACACCAACCAACCAAGATAACAATAAAACCATTTTAGGAGTAAAGTTTTGCTTCAACCATACGTTTAACTAGACGGAGTTGAAATTAGTCGGAGAGTTTTGTAAAAGAAAAACAAAAACAAAATGATGAAGATGAAAGAATAATGGAAGGAAAAATAAAAAAAAAATTTGTAAATGGTTATGAGAACAATTAAAAACAAACAAACATTTCTCGCGAAAAATGGGAAGAATTTAAATAATATGCAGTTTGCAGTGTCAGAGTTATATGAATGAATAAATGAACTGAACAACTGATTTTTTTATTTATTATATACATGTATACGAGATTCAATTTAATAATTAAATATACATATGTAATTTTTTATTTATTTTATTTATTTATTTATTTATTTAGGAATTGACAAGAAATAAAATTGTTGATAAATATCTAATGGAATTTGAATAAATTCACGCGACACAATATTAATTGCACGGCGGAAAAACTACTTCGTCTTTTAATAACGTGGTCGTCTACACTCGAAGTTTCATTCCAAACTGCCCCTTTTCCAGGCCCCGAGCCTGACCCTTCACATTTTATATTGTCGATTGACGTCATGGGTTTCTCCAGGTTGCAGGTATAGGCCGTTACTGCGCATATATATACCCAAGTGAATCAGGTACATACATATACATATATATATATATATATATAATAGAATTGTATAAAACGCACGTACGAATTTCCGAGTATGAACCCAAACACGGATCATCATTTCTCATGGCACCAAGTTAGACTGAGTGGCTGACTCTAACGTTCACATATGTATGAGCATATATATACATATATATATATATATATATGTGACGGGTACCTTGGGTATCCTCATATGACGACCGCACAACTGCCACCACCAACTCTCTCTCTTCACACTTGCCGTTCTTTCTACATATATGTATATATATATATATATATATATATTTTATACTATGCTTTCCCCCGTGGGCTTCTCAAACACACACGGGGAAACTCTTGCACTCAACGGTCACCCGAGAAATCCTAGTGTGTTACCGTGATGTCACACCTAACGACACGACGACTCACAGACAGTTTTTGGAGCGTTGCCAGTGTCACTGCAATTAGTACTATAATAATTTCCTCTAATTCTCAACATTAACCCAGTTGTAAAAAAACGAAAAAAAAAAAAAAAAAGACATAAAAACACGAAAGAAAACAAAAGAACAAATAACATTCAAACCGAAACATATGATAATAATTTTTTTTTTCTTTTTTTCACTATAAAATTACCTAAAATTCGCCGATATTTTGCAAACTTCAATTCATTACAAATCGCACGGGTTGTATTTTACCATATACAATATCAAATATCAATAATTAATTTTAACAGTAACGTTCAAAATAACGAGGAAAATGTTACATAAAATATTTGCAAAACTATTACTATTCAAACGCGTATACGTGCATACATACAAATATTATTTGCAAAACTTCATTTATTATTTTCCACAATACCTCTTAACATTGAAATTTATATTGCAGCCATACAAATTCCGTGATGCCATATAAAAATTGCCTTGACATCAGAAACTGTATAAAATTTCTCTATTCTCATTTCCCTTTCTTGTATTGTACATTGTACTTTAGTTTCTCTTGTTTTCCACCCTTTTCATTCAACACTTTGCATTCCGTTTCTATGAACATCGTAACTGAATCCATCCACCAACAAATATACGTGTATACACATATAGAACTCGGAAGATATAACGAATGACCATTACAATAGAGGTATACAAATTATATATAGAGAACATTAATCATAAATGAAATACATTGTCAAACGATGTGTTGTCACACAGTACAACAAACTCCACGACGGTGCAAACGTTCAACTATCTGCTGTTTCACTGTGGTCCCATTGCTAATCGCTACTCATATATATATATATATATATATACCCACGTACAATATCAATGCCGCGAGGTAGAATCCTCCGATTATAACCCGAATCATCTGCAACTGTTTGCTATTGAGCTTTCACATATATACACCCGTACACATATAAACCATCATACCAAAGATATACAAATACAACAAAGATAACAAGTACAGCAACCATTACTGAAGGAACAAAAACATTGAAGCAGGCAAAAGAGGCGAATCATACTCATATAGTAATGGCGATAGTTAAAGGTAAAAATAAAAAAAAATTACGGAATTATCTGTAGAAGGATATATATTTCCTATATAGAAATATATAGAATGTAGAGACAACGAAAAAGCGATGAATGATATCTGGGATTGTTCTCGCCAATATAACGAAAAACTACTACAACTCTTTGAGAGATAGCGCAGTTGATGGCGCATTGTGATCATAGTAGCCAAACAACATATACATGGTGAACGATCGAGAAGCAGGGAGAGAGAGGGAGTGAGAGAGAGAGAGAGAGTAGAGGGAATGTGTAGGCGCATGAGAGAATGGTATGAGTATGGAGAGGGCGAGAAAAGCGAGAGATTAACAACGGGTAGAGCGTCGTCGTGCACACGATAGTCGAAGCGGCGGTCTGCATAAATTACATGAAGTTAGAGAAAGAAAGAGATGGGGATGAGTGAGGTGAGAGTGAGCAAGAGAGAAGTGGATGAAACGCGTCGCGTAACGAGACAATTAATACACGGACGGCCGCGCAGTGCCGCACCTCTCTGTACATACTGTATACGCGAGCAGTACAGACTACCGAAACGCGACAACGCCCTCTCTACATTGTACATCTGTGTGTTATATCTATTAATGTGGGAATGTGGATGACGTTTGTGTATGTGTAGTGTTCATGTTGTACTCTCGTGCTCAACGAATAGTCGGTGACTACGTGTGGTTGAGCGCGAATTAGCGAGACACTAACCGCATGCGCACAATCCTCTACATATAAACATATATGTAGGTATATATTTCAAATGTATAATAGTCCACGTTGTTTCGCCGGTTCTCTTGTTAAAGCGAGCATTGTATATGCATATAAATACTGAGTGCATAGCCATTGTGGCGAACTCTTGTCTTTTGTTGTATTTTCATATTGAACTATAAAATTATTTTGAGGAACTATCATTAATATACACATTTTTCTATTTATAATTAGTGAGAGAGGAAGTGGTTTGCATATGGGCTATGAGTGTAATATCGGCCTCCGAGCTATAAATAAAACTTGTAATGACATTCGTGACTGAGTTAGTCAACTCTTGTCTAATGTAGCCAAGAGATTTTTATTTTTCCACTAAATTGAAAAAGTGTATTTTTCATTTTTTCAATATTTTCATCGTAAGTAATTGCTCACGTAATATTACGATTTATTGTAAGTGGAACTCATGAGGTCAGAGATTTTATGGCGCACGGTATTCCTTATTATTTTACAGTTACAAAACTTTTATTTATATTTTAAAGTGAAAGATGTGATGTTGGAAATGTGAGCCTATAGGCCCATTGTAGGACCACGCCGCATATTTTCAATATTTTTTCAGGGCTAAAAAATTACAAAGATGTAAGGAATAGATAGAATGAGAGACACATGGAACTTAATGACGATTATGACAAAGAGAGAAATATTCCTTATTTTTTTATAATGATCATTCTCTATTCTTTCGCGAAGGTGGCTACTCGAAATAAGAGAACGTGCATGTTTGGACTGTTTCTAAATTGTGAATTCATATGGTAACGATAATCTATAAAGTCTTGTGGTAATGCATACCACAAGGATTATCCAAAGTGTAGAAAAAAAGTTGTGGCAAAAAGCGAAAACATGGAGTCACTATATCCATAAATACAAAAATAATTAAAATTATTTTTATTTTTGCCATTTATTCGTATTTCTAATTGACTGTCAGGATGTCGCTGGCAGCGAAAATTAACCGGGAATATTTTCTTTTTTGAATCGCCGCTTTTTATACTGAATATGATTTTTGTAAAAGATAAAAGGAGGAAGGAGAAGAAACAAAAAAAAAAGTTTCATTTATGTTTGAATATGAAAAAAAAAAAAAAAATTGTTTTACGGTATGAAAATATTACCGTACACTTTATTTGAAATAGCACATCCGAAAATAATTTCTGTGTGTGCATGTGTATGCAGTATATCATTCATACACCTGCCACATACCAAGTTAACATTATTAATATTGTTTAATATGTTATATGAATAATTTTGTATAATTCCAATCACGACATCAAAACAATTAGATGAACATAATTTCCAACAATTATGTTTTGAAACTTCGATATAGATATGCTAGCGAAATAAACTGTGAGGTATGCACATGACGTATATAAATTAGATGGGCGTATAGAAATGGATGTGACGACAATGCAAGAGGAAGAAATGGAAGGACACAATATGAGTGCAGTGCAATAACGAAAAATGAAACAAAGTTAAAATGTGGTGTGACACGAGTGAGATGATAATGCGTACAAACGAATCTCCATATAATCGAGTGACAACTCTCTTGTCATCCTCTCACCGTACACGCGTACAGACATTTTTCACTATACAATTTTGACCATTTATATATATATATATTATATAACTACGTCGTACGAGAATATTCGCGTACAAGCTGCATAGCTATATAGACCGGAAAATTTCGTGGAGCGCGAAAATGGTGTGGTACTAGCGCGCGCGCATCGTCACAAAACCGTTTTCCAGTTGGACGTGCTAGCCATTGTTCGCCACACAGACCGAGTGATTTTCATCACCCAACGATTGTTCCTTTCTTAGGCAGGTACCTTCGTTCAACATTCGGCCCATTATCACATATATTTTCACGGGGTTTACTCAACAAAACGCTCGTTTCACCATCGTTGACTCGCCATTATTTCTTTCACATAAACTATTTTTCATCTTTACTCTTTTTTGTATGTAGGTATGTACAATGATAAATATATATACATAAATGTATATGTATGAATATATGTACTTCACCTTGGCGTATTCTTTCTCTTTATTTAATAAAACACTGCGCGTATCATGACTTGGGCAAACTTTATACGAAAGTAATTCACGTTCACGCGCTCCTATATAGGGTGTACCACTCAAAACTACCAGGCAAAATATTTCGAAAACCAAAAGTGATATTTGAATTCGGTCAACGCCATTTTGTAGCCTCCATGAATGGCTTCGAAACTGCATAGAAATTCTGTTTGAATCACGCAGGATGTAGGTGGCGCCACGGTGCAAAATAATTTTTCGATGACAGGGACTTCAAAATGGTGTGCATCTTAAAGATAATTTAATTTAAATCAAACTATATCCTATGAAAAATAAATGAAAAACCCAACCGGAACCGACATATTTGAGGTTATTTAAAAAAATTAATAACAAAAAAACAACAAATGATTTGATTAATGTATCAATAAGTTAGTTACTCAAAATTATTACTCGGACTACCCTACTATGTTTCTGTATGAAAAATCTGTTTATCTAAAACCACTAGATTTTAGGTTTTTTGAAGCGTAGATTATGAATATTGTTGTCTTAAATTCGCCATAACTTATTTTTGAATTCTTATTGTCAATAGTGTGTTAAAAATGGTTTACCACACAAATGAAGACAAATTGAACATGATTTCAATCTATGGAGAATATCGTCGGAATGTTTCACAAGCTGTGCGGTGCTATCAAACCCGGTTTCTGAATAAATCAACGCCATAATTTATTTTTGTTTTCATTTCAACCCCCATTTTGTATGATTTCATAGAAATAATAAACTGTTTACGTTTGGTTAAATTGAAGAATTCACGTTATTGAATTTGAAATAAATTATCATCCTATCACTAAGAGAAACATTACCGAATTTCAATAACGGGAATTACTTTGTATAGGTAGTTAATACCTTAATTTTTCTTAAATAACCTCAAATATGTCGGTTCTAATTGGGACATAATTTGATTTAAATTAAATTATCTTTAAGATGCACAACATTTTGAAGTCCCTGTCATCGAAAAATTATTTTGCGCCGTGGCGCCACCTACATCCTGCGTGATTCAAACAGAATTTCCATGCAGTTTCGAAGCCATTCATGAAGGATAAAAAATGGCATTGGCAAAATTCAAATATCACTTTTGGTTTCCCAAATATTTCGCCTGGGAGTTTTTATTGCTACACCCTGTATAGAAAAGGCAAGGAGAGTTGAGTTTGTTTTCACCCTATTATATCTATCTGCAGCCTGCAGCGGTTCTCTCATTTTGTTCTTTGAGTTGCCTGTTCTCTTTCACTCACTCTTCACCCACTTGCTATCTATATTTCTTTCTCTATACTATAGACTGTCCGCTGTTCATTCCGCCAGTAACTCATCTCGAACTTGATTAAAGTCACCGGCAGGTGATAGGAACTTCAACGATCTCGGACATTTTGTTCGAGTTGAAAAATGTAATAAATCTGATTTACTATAACGTCTGGTTTGGATTAGTGATGAAAAAGAGAGAATTAAAAGAAAGAAACGAAATTGGACGCAAACACAAAAAGATTAATTCAACCTTCCTTCAATTTAATCAATTCCTTCCAATATGCTGATATATTATATATTTTAATATATATTAATATATATTTTCATCTACTGCTATTAATTCACATCATTTATATTACCGAGTAATGCACTTTTGTATTTATCCGATAGTTTAAAAATATATAAGCACATATTCCTATACGACTTTGAGGTTATCACTTAGAAACATCACGGGACTACGGTACAGTGTGTAGTTGTGTGAGTAAACAGCAGTTACGAATAAAAAAGATATTAAAAAACTCGACATAAAGTTGTAGGGACGTAGATTCATTTTATGTGCATTTCTGGAATATCATTTCGAAAGCAAGTATATATTATTATCATTATTATTATTATTGTTATTATTCATTTGAATAGCAAACAATACGTAGGAGTGAAGCGATAGTGACGAAAGCAAATGAATTTTGTTATTCATAGATTCCATATATTTATACATACCAGTGCGGACTGTGCAGTATGTTATTTTTCATTGACCCGACATACCGGGACCATGGCATTTTTATTTCAAATCTATTTACGAAATTTATCCCAAATATATATACATATATATATATATATATTATTGCATGCGATCGATTTAATACCGCAGTGACCTTTTTATCTCATTAAACGCGATGTGTGGAGTTAACTCTTGTGGGCCACACTCGCGCTGTGAATATAAGCTCGGTTTCATTATTTTCACCTTTCATCTCAACAACGTACGTGTACATATATATATATATATATTTGTATGAGAGTATATACTTCAGCAATATATGGGCTATGTATTTACGTAGATAAATGTGAAATAAATGTAAGTCACAATTTCGTACGTGTAATTTTTACATTTTATGTATGTGTAAATATTTAGTTAAAATTAATATCTTGATCTTGAGTGAAAAAAAAAAATTTCATTGTTTTTTCCAATTAACTTCAATTGCAGCTGCACGGATGTGGTGTAATATTTAAAAATCTATCGGTTATTTCGCTGACATTAAATCAATTCATCATTTACGTACCTGTATATATATATATTATTTGTTGTTATCAAGATTGTGTAATTATCGATTCACATATAAAGGTTGAAATTCAATTTGCTTCTAGTTAAATATAGCCATGCAGTGTTATTTTAATTGAATATTTAATGGAATATAAAAAAAAAATTACAAGTAGAACTACTGTATTTGTTAATTATAATTACACGAGTTGATATTATTTATAATTACGAGTTTCAATTCAAAATAACGAACGAACTTACTTCATTTCTCAAATATATTTATATACAGGGTGACTAAAAAGTCTCGCAGCAAGGACATTATAGGACGATGAATGGGACTTAATTCTGCGTATTTTAAAACAAGTGTCAAATGTTTTTGACGTCAGCGTTTAACGTACGACCGCCATCTTGAATTTTTTTTAAAAGCAACCTAGGTCGAGTGACATATCACAAAAAAGCTTATTTTTTCCTCTTTCCAAAAATATCAGATATTTATCACTTTACTAGGAAATTATGATAGAAATCGAACAAAAATATTAAAAATGTAATTTCAAATAAAATTTCCGTAAAGGACAAAATGTGCTCGTACTGACTTCAACTCCTAATATAGAAGAAGTAAAAGCAAAGGAAGCTACTAAATCCGTACAGCCGACATCCACAAAAAAGAAAAAAATCATCAAAATTAGAGATCTTGGTTCGGATTCGCATGCGCAACCAACAGCGTCAAACCCAACGTCCAAGTTCAAGCAAACTTTGTCTAGACCAACACGCAAATTTACAAAGCCTTAAAATTTGGATTCTGCATTCGAGGAAGATCCCTCCTTGAACACCGACGATGAAGACGGACCCATGCATTTACTGCAATGATTTATATTTGCGCTCAAATCCCAATGAAATGTGGGTGTAGTGCGTGAATTTCCGAAAATGCTTCCACTACTCCTGTGCCGATGTCCCCAACAGTACCAAAATATTTGTTTGCCAATTATCTTGTTAATTATTGCAACCGTTTTGACTCTATGTCCTTTTGTCCGTATCACATGGGTAAAATGACTTGATACATGTTCTTCAAAAAAAAGCTTCATTACTTTTTATTTTCAAAACTTTTATTAATATTTTTTTTTTTTTTTTTCGATTCACAACATACCAGTGGTGTTCGAGAAGGGATCTTCCTCGGTTGCAGAATCCCATTTTTTTTTATGTTGTATCTCATATCATTAATTAATCACTCACTTTGCTCCCCCTCCTTTTCAACTCTTCTTTTGCATTTTGTGTACAAAGCTGTGCTCAGCATATTGAGTTAGAGCATTGACGTGCTGATTAACATACATGACTTTCTCTTGGCTGCCATGAAAACTCTTGAACGAGAAATAGGGAACGGTTGGAAGATGTGTCCCGACCGTGCGATAAAAGATAATGACATTGACGCAGTGCGACCTTACGCCGCGTCATAAAAGGCGGTTTCGTGTCTTCTTTATCATTTGCCAAAGAAAATGTTACGGTCATTCTCTAACAAATATTATTATACCCAACGTTTCTTACAATACCTATATATTATATCTAACAACTATCACATACACTTATATATTATATTGAGAGAAGGTAGAAGAAGATATTGACATTTTCATAATATAAAAATGTCAAGTGCAACCAAGTGACAATTTTATATGTATATTATATTATATAAAATTATTGTTATAGAGCCACGTGCAAAGATCCTGGGCCTGTCTGATATTTATGTGAAAACCGGAAGTTTATTAACATTAACTTGCCTGATGTCACAAGGCCCACATGATTTGGGAACAGTGGCATGGTATCGTGATAATTATCCAGTTGTGACCTCGTCCAGGAATGAAGATGACGTCAATGCTGAGCCAAGGATTACCGTTGAAACTGAGTGGAGTGACGCTCTTACCTCAAGGTTAGTATTAATATTCTACCACACTGGATACGGAAAAAGTTGTTAAGTGGATCGGCAAGGAACGATATTTCAACGGAAGAGAGTGAGAGAATGAAAAAAAAAAAAAAAAAACGGAAAAATAAAGAAAAGGGGAAAAATAAATTATACAGTTGAACTGGTCCCGTTCACGTCCTGTCTATTATTAATTCTCTCTGAAATGTTCTTTATTCTTTTTTTAATTTTCTTTTTCTTCTCGCGTATTCTCTGTATATTGTCACATACACACATACAAACACATATATCCAGCACCACCACCATATTCTATAATGACTTACTCAATTTGTTTCTTTACAACGAGACTATATACTTTGTTTCTTTTCTTTGCTTTTAGATTAAGGATTACCTCAGCGAAACTGAGTGACTCTGGAAATTACAGCTGTGTGCCAACCGTTGCAAAAAGGGCCAGCGTCAATGTCCACGTGATTAATGGTAAATTTATTTATTTTTATCTCCATTTTTATATTTTTTTTAATTTTCCATTTTCCTCATTTCATTTCTCATCTATCAATTTTTATACATATTTTAATATTTGTCACCATCAATGCTCGTATATATGAAATATAGTATGGTGTATGAATCTGAGAAAAAAAAAATTGGGTTATTGCTCCATTCGTAAATAGAGAGAATGACGAAAAAATCGGGAGGGCAAAGATATAAAAAGGTAAAAGAAAGAAAGAACGAATGAGGAATTCACTGCAATGTAATAAAGATGGCAAAAATGTTTCTAAACTATATACATATGTGTGTATACTCAATATATAAATTCACATCAATATATTTCATATAGATACTGAATAAAATTTGAGGAAAAGATAAAAAAAAATCCTATCGCCCGTAAAAGCTCTTCGCATTTTATTTCAGAATTCTGTGTTTCAATGTTACACTTGGTCTGGGAACCCATGAAAGCGCATACAATCCCCATTGCCAGTATGTCCACATATACATTCCATCCTTTATCTCTTTCACGTGAGAGCGAAATAGCGCGTGAGGGTGTACAAAAGAGAAAGGGAGAGAGAGAGAGAGAGAGAGAGAGAGATAGAGAAAGAAATAGCTCTATGTAATGTTGAGTTGCACGCGCACTGAAAGATGGCTTCATCAAAACTGGTTTACGCCTGGTAGAAGCTTGTGAATGGGTGGAATTAGACGAAAATCGCCACTATGCTGCAGTGAGTTTCAACTATTGCAAATTTAACTTTGCCACATATTTTCGAGTATTCTACCGTGTTACTTTCATCGCATTATTCACTGATGTACTCAATTGACAGCTGGGTGTGTCCATGTGTCATGCAAATATTTATACTGAAATAAGAAACTTTACTGGAACGTTGAATATCTTTATGAACGGGAAAAATTACTATGAATATTGCGAAAGATGAGTGAAAAATGCCAGAAATTTTCGCAATAATATTTTCAGTATTTGCATGAATTTTTTTTCTATTGACGATATTATTTTTCATGAGGATTTAGTCTATTTCCGACTGACAATTTATTTATTTTAGACATTTTAAATATAATTCGTTTAAATATACATAAAATACTAACAATAATAATAATAGAAAAAGTATATGAAAATAGATAAAGTTTATATTAATAATTTTATTTTTCCATTCACTTTGTCAACTCATACTCCGTAATTAAACATATATTTAAATAATATATGTGAATATATTTACATACACCTACGTTTGTGAATTATTTTCATATGAAGTTGAATAAAAATCTCGGGTCGCATAAAATATTGAATTGAATAAATTTAACATTTACTCAATATTATATTAATAACGGTGCACATATGTGTGAGCTTATTTTGCATACATTTACAGCGATATATTTTTATTTATCAATGTTGAATGCTTGGTTAATGTAATTAATTATTGGAAAATACAACGGAATGATGGGCAAATATACACATCTGCAGATATATATTTTCATGTTTACCATGAACGAGATTTTCCCAGTGTACATTTTGCTCAGTTAGTCCGCGTTCGTGCATCGACTGCAACACTTTTCGCAAATATTGATAGAACGTGTGCATCGCATTCACACACATATATATACACATACTCACTTTCACTTTTTCCATGCATTCGCCTTTTTTCCACCTTCACGACCTTTTACATAGCACTATCTGAATAATATTTCACACCCCATTCGATTTGTTGGCGGATGTACTGCGGAAATTGCATCAAAAATATATATACATGTATGAAAACATAAAAGAGAATAATATTTATTTATACATACAATTCGATGTTGTGTCACTGTTTATAAGAAAAATTGGTAATACCATGAGAACATATACAATTCATTATGTGATCCATTGTAACAAATGTCGAATTTATATATATATATGTCGCAGTAAAATGATAAAATATAGAATTTGATTAAATCCCTATTTAATTGGCTAAATTACCGAAGAAGTTGAAACAATAATTCTGTAGGGCTTTTATTTCCTTTAAGAAATGAGTGATTCGATCAAATCCCTAAACTATTCCAGTAGAAAAATAAAATAATATTGGTTAGATATTGAAAGTATTTATTTAATAAAGTATATTTATTGTACGCCAGGTAATACAACGATAATTATTGAAACACAAGTGATTTATCTGAAAATAATTAATAAAAGAAATATTTAAACTGATATTTGTAGAAATAAAAAAAAATTTTTCTGAGAAATTTGAAACATTTTTAATAAGTGCAATTAATGGATAGTATTGTTGATTTATTTTTATGGAAACACATTGTTGATTCGTGGCATCACAAAGAGCGGTACAACTATTAATTTGTTCATTTTATTTTTTCACTAAAATAGTTGAGGGATTTGATCAAATCACTTATTTTATTTAGCGAGATAACACTACACAGTGATTATTTCAACATCTACCGTAATTCAGTGAATTAACTAGAGATTTTATCAAATTACACATTTCGTTATTTCACTGCAACATATAGGGGAGAACTAAACGATAATACCCATAAAGATGTGAAAAACAAATTTTTTTAATGAGTTCCAAGTTTTACTCTGTGGAGAAATCATTCTCATATATTTTACGCCGATTGGTAAAGGTATTTGGATATTGTTAAATGGAGGATATCGAAGCAAAAGCAGAGTGTTAAATTTTCGAGGTGCTGAAAAATGTTGGTCCGTAACCGACCTCCTATTATATTTGCAGTTAATCGCGAGAAAAAGCAAAATATCTAATTTTTATTATAATTTACAAGTGAAACACTCTGTCAATACAATATAATACAATAATTGAAATGATTTTCGAGTTTATTTAAATATATTTTTATAAAATCGAATTGAGCATATAAAGTAATGGATGAAAATTTTAATCGTTATAGTCTGATTGTCATTATTATTAAACTATTATCTATCTATTAATAAAATTCCAACTTGGAAGAAGGAACCGTTTATTTCATATCTCAGAATGAATAAAGTAATGTATTTTGACGTAGTTCTATGCCAAAAGAACAGGGCAAGTCGTAGTTCAACTTCAAAAAAGGGGGTCAATTTCCACTTGGTCGATAATTTCGGATCAACCCGACGTTCTTAAAAAAAAATAGTTCGCCGTTCACTTATAGCAATATAGACAATCTAATTTTACAAGCATGCATTATAACTAAGCCCATAGGCAATCGAAATAATTTACCATTTAATTTTTCTGCAAATAAATAAATACCTTTGATTACATGTTCCATGTAACACAAAAATGAATTTCACTTTTATCAAAACATAACATAGTGCAAAAACCTTGGAATAAAATGAAAATCTTGATGGCTGTCTACATCCAAATTGTCTGTATGAAAATAGCATTCCATTGGTACTACTAGCAATTTGACGAGCAGCACCATTGCTGAGAAACATGGGGGGTCGATATAGGAACCTTCTCCCCTACATATGGAAGAAATCGAAGTAGAAAAAATGGAAATAAAAAAAAGAAAAAAAAAAGATAAGCTGTCAGAAAATTAATCTTGAAAATAGACGCATAAATTTGAGGAGTTAGACGCATAAGGTAGCTTTATAACACTGAGGACGAGCGTGTGAATAAATTTAATATATATATATATATATGTATATGTATATGAATGTGAGATGTTTTGCACCACGAATAGTCGGTTTGAGCTCCATCCCCGAGACGACGCAAACATATAATACGACGCGCAATGGCATCGTATATATTTTATACACCACACATACTGACACCCTAGCTCAAGAAAATTCATTAAAGACACAAATTCAATGCTGTCGAAAAATCCTCCCTCTATCCATCCCACGATTTTTTTTTTATTTTTTTCCTTTCTCTCCTTTTTTTTTTCACCAAATATTCACTCCCTTATCCAATATACCAACCATATAAGTCTGCCTGAAAAGCTTATTGCTTTATTTATTTATATGTTTATTTGTATACATACATATACATGGATTTTCGATACAGTTTTCAGTATTTCTGTGTTACTTGAGAAGGGTACTGTCACCACAATAAATAAATAAATATATATATAGGGTAAAGTGGTTAAATACGGCCCAGCGGGGGAAAATGCCCCCATTGCATCAGGTTTCAACATGTGGATTATAGCTGGACCACTTATTGCAGCAATTTTAGCAGACAGACATTATTAACAATGTATACACATTGCATGCACATTCATAAAATACGTACATTGAAATACATGGCAATTTTTGAATTTACAATTTTTGTTGAGAATGTAGGGCATATTTAACCAATTTACCCTACATATACATAAATACACGGATAGAAAAAATATAGGATATCTGGACTATAAATTGCATCAATAATTTGTCAGGAGAGGAATCAACAACGACTAGTGATATCGGAATCAAATCAGTGCCAGGTAGACAAACCAAGCGAAATCCGAACACGAATAGTAGAAACTGTGGAACTTGTGAATAAACCTTTAGTATATATACTGCAAAACGACTAAGACTCACTTGAGCGCGTTACTGATTGAGTCCCCACAACATTCTCTTCCGTATTCAACATTTATCGAACTTATATATGTATATATGGCCCTTATATATACACATATATACAGTAGTTTTACATTATGTCTAGCTCTATCAAACTCTCTCTTGCATCCTCTTTGAAAACCTTTCTCATCTCTCACTCGCCTCAACGCAGTTTCCCGCTGACTTCGACAATTATGATAACAATGCTGTCCGTACGTGAGCTATTAAATTGCCACACAAACCACAGGGTCTGGAGAATGTTCATGATAATAGAAGCTGTAGAAACAAATAATTCATGAGGTTATGTGCACACATATATAGGAAATAGTTTTGTTTCACTACTAAATTCTCACAAAATTATCATTTCCGATGAATTTCAAAATTTATTTACGTAATATTATACTCACAAACATATAATACTATGTGTGGTTGTCTTTATCAAGACAAGTTTCATTTCAGTGCAATTTTCATGCTGGTAATAATTTACCGGCAACATTTGGGAAATGCATTTTCATATCTCGGCAACGATTGTAAATTTAATTGAACTCTGCACATGTGCTTTATATAAATCGGAAAATATTTTATCGATTTTGATAAATAATTATCGTTTTTTGTATTCGAACACTGCGATATGAAAAGTTTCACACTGAAATAGGGATAAAATGGACGCGATTGTCACAAACGGTATTGAGTAATATACAAACAAAAGTTCTACATTTTTACGGTATAATTAATTGGATAATGATAATAATATCGGGGTGTTTAATTTTGGTTTCAGGCGAGCATCCAGCTGCAATGCAACATGGTAACACGGCGGTTGGGAAGCCAATATCGGGCACTTATCTACTGCTGGCGCTTATCCTTGGTCAATTCAGATAATATGACGCGGCACGCGGACATTAATGAGAGTGCACGTAAAAAAAAAAAAAATGAAGAAAAAAAAAATAAGAGGGAGAAGAGGAAGAGATAGATAGTGAGAGAGAGAGAGAGAGAGAGAGCGAATTTATAAATATATATATATACCGAGAGTGATAATTTGTCAATGTGCGAATGTGTCTGATGCATATACAGAAAATTATGCAAAAATGAATTTGATTTAATATAAACGAGAGAAAAGTGATTATATTCTTCCTAGCTCCCTATTACTGTCTCCGACGGTTCTATTGTCATCCCCAAGTGTTTATTCTCCGTTATTCACCTTCACCTACTTCAATCGAGCATCCCCAAGTGTAGCCTGTGTGTTTATAAAACACGGGAAATTTAAAATGTATCATAAATATATTTTTATTTCAATGTGACTTCGCTCAAAATGTCCATTATTAAGTTTTTATTATTCAAATAAAAAAATAATTGAAAGTTTTATTCACTTTTATAGATGATTATTTATTGATTTAAATATTTTATTTGTGTGATGGACTGGGCAGTGAATATATTTATATGTAGCAATGAAAGAAAAATGAATAAATAAATAAAAGAATTGTGCGATTATAATAATAAACGAAAAATAAAAATGGGAAGTAATAAATACCGCCCGAATTAACTGTGTAAAATAAATAATATTATTATTGTGTGTAGATAAAGGAAAAAAAAAAAGTTCGAGCTTTTTGGATATTATTTTAATGTTATATTCATGAAAATGTGTGGGTATTATAGGTATATAATATTGGAATTAATTCAGTTGTCAGTTGCTGATGTATAATTTACATTTATTTTGCAGTTTATATTGTTTGTAAACTATTCATTGACCACCCGTTTGAATTAGGATGTTAAATTTACGAGGATAATACAGCACTCTTGTGTTCCCTGACAAAATGGACATGAGAAATACAACATTATTTTTGGGCAATATCGAAATTTAAAAGAAAGACCACCGACAGATATTTTTAATTTGTATTTGAATTAATAATAATCACGAACCACTTCAGTTTTTCAATTTAGAATACACACTGCATTCCTCTGTTATATACCTATTTATACATGTACATATATATAATACCATATTCTTTGACATTACCCACTTTTGCACAGTGTTTAATGTCAAAAATATAGCATCAAGTACGCTATAGAACATACATTAATGAAAACATAAATAAATGATAAACACACGAATGAAAAATAATGAAAAAAACCAGGAATTATTGTTGAATTGAATGGTACAAACACTCATACATACTAATAATTCTCTCCTCTGAAAATCACCTACTGCATGAAACGTCAATGTCAAAAAAAATGGCAAAAAAAGAACAAGAAACATTTAAATGGCACATACAGTTAATAAAAAAAAATTATATAAATAATTATTTATGAAAGAAAGAAAAAATAATGAAAAAAAATCGTAGCAGTAACACGGGAATCAAAGCAAGAAATATTGAATAATAATAATAAGAGAAGAAAAACGAGAGAAAATAACAAGGATAATATAAATATATATATATAAGAGCCACAAAAAAAAAGAAAAAAAAAATAAAATAAAACCTCATCCTGACCCATTTTCATTTCGGCAAAATAAAATTTGTGCTCGGCTGTTTTCCAAATTTGTCATATTGTTTTT
>CAJUYH010001495.1:10901-25321 GCA_910591685.1 Galerucella tenella | reverse complement strand
AATAAAATTTGTGCTCGGCTGTTTTCCAAATTTGTCATATTGTTTTTCAATATCCCCTAATTCTTAACCTTGTATATAATATTTTACTCTTGTAAATAAATTTATCCACAGAAGAAAAAAAAAAAAACACACACACACACTGTTGTCAATCATTATTTTTTTATCCTACTTTTCCTCCCCTATCTACACTGTACTCCACTATAAAACCTTCTTATTCAATGATTTCTCCAGTGACGAAGCAATACACGTCATGAAATATAGATATAGGTTCTACATATAGGGAACCGAAACACAAACATGTGCATATACATACACATACACATACAAGTGTGATGTTAAACAGAAGTGTCGAGGGGAAAAAAAAAAAAAAGAAACACACACAGAGATATTGAACACTTTTACAACCCCTTATATCGGCGGCGCAATCGAGACTTTAATACATTGATGGCGGTATAGGGTGAGTTACGCAATAAAGACGTTCCCTCCACACACACACACACACATATATATATATATATATATATATTCACAGGCAAAAATTTGGCAAAGTCGTGTGTACGCTTGGAGCCCTCCTAAATAACCGTGTGAAAACCACGTTGAAAACGCATTGAGGTCACGGGTATCGATTACGTCTCTATCGTTCTTTCTCTCACTGTGGATTTTTTCGTATGCATGTATATGTGTATATACCTATGGGCAAGAAAACACGGACAAACTTCTTCTGTGCCAGAGAATTCGCTGTATTAGTGTATACCATTGCGCAATTATAGTAAATATAGACTGCCTCCAGATATACAACATGAGATTCGTTTACTTGTCTCATCAAAGAAGATGTGTGTATAGAATTTCGAATAATATTGATAAAGAATATCTGTATAATAGAACGTAAAATAAACAAGATGCAAGAAATATATATATATATATATATATATATATATTTATCTATTTAATTGTGGTAATATGAAACTTAGTAGTAGTATAAATATATATATTATTATCGCGATATTTACATGAGAAAAGAGATCATTTAACGTGTACATTGCATTGAGAGAATATTGATCAAGAGCAAATCTTTAGAAATGCAGCGAAACTCGAGGCAAATGATGGGGTTCAAAGTGAGCGTGTGGATAGCATGTGGTGTATATAGTTTTCACTACCAGTAGTGTAGCAAACATATTTGATACTCATATATATATACATATATATATATATAATAGTTCTCTATCTCTAGGCTGCAGACTTCACAAATATAAACACGATAAATTGGCAGTATACAACCTGAAATGAACTTATTTGACAGTAAATTAAACATTTTCAATGATAAATTTATTTTAGATAGAGTCGCGAGTATACATGTAAATATCTGCACGTGTATATAATTTTTTCTTTTAATATTATTTCAAAGATTCTTACGGTTTATTTTACGTTTTTATCGCTTTTCATATATATATAGATATTTTTTTTTTTTAATTCGATAAAAGTTTAATAATTGCATGGAAATTTGGATAGATGAAATTGAGTTTGAATCCGAACATAAACATAAAATTGCCAGGAAAATCGTTGGAAATGTTCGAAATTGGTCGGTTTAAATGTTAACCGGAAAAATGAGAGGCAATATCGCTGTTTCACCATGCGCACCAAAGCGAATAACAGCAAAAGAGAAAGAAGTAAAACAGTATAAAAGACAAAAAAAAAAAAAAAAAAACGGAAAAAAAAAGAAGAATATATAAATGCGGGGAAAGAGAGAAAAATATAAGGGAGAAGGGAGTCGAGAAAGAAAAAAAACAAAAAAACAAAAGAAAAAATAAAAACGAGTAAGAGAAATTGAGAGATGGTGAATGTGAATGTGGAAAAATAAAGAGAAAATGCGAAATGCGCACGGCCCCGATACCCGAAGCCATTGCGCCGACAATGAGTTACGGGTGGGCTTCCATAAGTATTGAAAAAAACATCGATGCCTGGGCAGCTATCTTGTACTATGGCTGTAATAATGCTGGCAGCCTCCAACTATTTTTTTTTGTTTTCTTCGTTCCCCATCGTTTTCTTCTCATTTTCCGTAATTTTATATTATATGTACACATACTAATACATATATATCATTTATTTTTTTTTCTTTCCGCTTAGGGTTCTATGTTTTTCACGCTATCCAACAGCATATATATATATATATATATATATATATACAAACATACAAATCGCTGTACTGAATAACATATGAATCTCGGATATATATGCAAGTCGACTGCTCTCGTTATTTGCTATCGCAAATGGGGACAAGCAATAAATGTATCTTTCTCTATATGTATATACTGTACATAAATGTTTATATATACAGCGAGATTGTTTCAACATGCAGGTGCTGGACGTGTGCGCTACATAGCAGCCCCGAAGACATTTGCGAAGTGTACACAATTCTCTTCCACATCTCTTCAACTCTTCACGTCTCACAACAACTCGACAAGTTGGCGCAAAATGCAGTTGAACTTACAGTTACAGTTAGAATTTCAGAGTTACAAGTTTTATAGTTATATCAAAGTAGAAAGGCACTTACCCAAACATGAATTCATCTGATAATATATGTATATTTATATAAATACATAAATAAAAATATTCACAAGTTGTATATACATTGAAAATAATATATACTTGTTTTCGCGATTTTTCCGTTTCTATCGTGAGATTATTCAGGGATTGTTATCGAAATATTTTATCTAGTACTGCAATCACAAAATGAGGTAGCAGATACATATGTATGTGTATATACAGAAAAGAGAGATGAATGGAATGAAACGAAATGGCGCGTGGGTCGAATAGGTCAACTTGACCGCCCAACGATTTGGATACACACATCTATGTATATATGTTCCAATACATATATATATAAATATACTCCATATCCCGTATACGAACGAAAAGGAAATTGATTCGTACGACAAGGGTTCGGGTACACATCGTCGGGACCATTTTAAATAAAATAATAAACAAGTTCATATATATGTATATTATCGTGTTCTGACGATAAAATATCTTGACAATCACCGCGACTTTGAATTTCAATGTCAACGGAAATAAAATTAATTTCCGTTAAATTTCAAACTTGACTGCGGCCTCCACAAAATCCATATAAACTCTCGCATATATATATATCAATGTGTTTTCAACTCATGACTTCGTCTATACATAAAAAAAAAATCAATAATGTTAAATGATGAGGCAATTTTCCTGTTTTTTTTTTTTTTCTTCCAGTTCAATGGAAAAATATGATTTCCTCAATTTTTTTCTTTTTTTCTTCTTTCTTATTCCAACCAGGATTATTACCGCTACTTATTGCGTTTGCTTTGCTTTGAACTTACCGAGTGAATGACGTGCATAACGAGTTTGCAATAATTAACAATGTCGAGTCAATTTATAATTTATCAGGATATGACGGCTTCTGATGGCCAGACAAATATATATATATATATATATATATATAATGGTATTGCTAAGTGTAATTAGCAGAAATATAATTGCTACATCATCCGCAATGTCCTTTATCGATGGTATCAAAGTGGAAATTCACATACTGTCGATTAAACCAACATTTAATATACGTAGATATAAATTCGAGGAGCACACATGATTATCTCGTATGTATATACACTGCTATTTATCCTTTTGTGTGCTATATGTATGTATATGTAGATAAATATATATATATATATATCGATAATTGTGGTGAACTTGTGCTCTACTAATTGATCACTTCATTGTTGTTCTTTATCTGATATTGTATAGAAGTAATCATTCAACAACAAATAAAATATTGCCACTGAATTCACTGTTAAATAAAGTAATACAACAAATATCAAGTCCACAAATGACCTAATTTACGAAATAAAATCCACCCATTTGTACTCATTGCATTAAATACTCCCACTAGAATCATAAAACCAAGAGAGTTATTCATTTTGATAAAATATTACGCAATGCTTGCGGCGTTTTTCACAGATAAGCACGACAAGTAATTAATGTTCAATATATACTCGTTAGTGTCATTAAAATCGTCATTCATTAATTATTTATTCAGTGAAAAGTATATACAGTAGTACTGTATAAAAATAAATATAGTGCGATACATTTGCCATTAATCAAAATGACATTTGGTATTTGTGAATATAATAGTGACATATATTATAAATATAAATCACTCTATATTCGGCAAAAGAACTGTTATTTATTATCATCATTGTTATTATTTGGTTTTCGACTATTTTTATTTTTATTGTTCTGATTTGTTTTTTTTTTCTTTCCTTTATTTTGATACGATGACGCAATCACATATTAACCTATTAACACACGTCAAATTAACCAACCTGTCATCGTGTTATTTTATTTTTGTTTTATTTGTTTTTTCTTTTTTTCAATATAAGCTCCAATATATTTTATTTCAACGTACGGAAATTTAAATTCACATTTTGTAGTTGCATTTGATGGACAAGTTAATGAGAACATTGACAGCAGTTTGGTATACAATAAAATTTGTTGATTTGAAACAAAAAAAAAATAGCCAAATGTAAAATATAAACAAATAAATCGGTAATATTGTTCGACGAAATGCAATATCACAAATATAATGGCTACATTATTGTTTATCTCAATGTTGACTTCTACACAATCCCTTATAATTAATGGCTAAATGATAAACATTGGTGAATAGACAATAAATTAAAATGAGAGTATTGAAATGCAAAGAAACTTCAGATCAAAGTGAGACTGGCTGACGACATCGATAACTAATCAACGTCTCAGCCAGTCGCTGATAATAAAAATCCCATAAACTTTTTAAATGAAACGTAGTATAAATGAAAAAAAAAAAACCTAAATAAAATACACACCGAGAGCAGTAGCATCGTAATCATTAATTAATTATCTGTTTTAAATGAAAATTGAAGTTGAATTCCTCGTGTGAAATCCCAACTCAAATTAAATCCGATAATTATTATATCAAATAACCAATTAAAATCCTGATAAATATACAACAATACAACTTTACATGAATAATAGTTGATACGAAATATATATATATATATATATATATATCTACTATACGATCATAAAAATCACAATCGTTCCATCAAAATGTTTACATATCATATAGGATGCGTTGGGCCAGCTACATATTATCTCAGACAACGGATTTCGCACGGTAATAAATATTGATTGCCAACCAAGTATAGTAACCGGCCAATGCATGAAAGTGAGAGAGAGAGAGAGAGAGCCAAGTGGCAAATACATTTGTGAGAAGAAGCGAGATTAGGATAGAGAAATTTTGGTCCCGGGTGACCGAGACTCAGGCTCATCGGCTACACCCTTAAGTAAGACAAACGATCTCTATACGATAGCCCCACTTCCGCCTATACTCCATACGAAACTTTCGTTTTGTGGATGGCCTCTTGACTAAGCTTATACATGCATCATTCGCCGTGTCCTTTTTTTCTTTTATTTTAATATCATATATATTTATATAACTACGTGTATACAGATATATTTCACTCTATTTATATCAATCATTTGTATATGATTATATACCGAGTAACATGACAGATTTATTTTCACCACGATAGATAATGAGGATACTGCGTGTGACACACTCCGTTATTCCAACATGTATGTACACAATATCGTTGAGATATATTTTTGTAAATCTTTATGTGATGAAAATTGAGGGATAGAGTGCGACATATCGTCATCCAAGTCACAGAATTGGATTCGCTTGTCTTCGGTTTGTTTTATTCTTCTATGCTATATCTCCTTCAATTCAACCAATTCCCCATGAGGATTTGTCAAGCGAAACAAACGATTTTGCTGCAATAAAATTGTCCCACTATTTGATGCCTGTGCGTAAACTTGAATTCATTATATTTGTTAACTTTAATCAGTACATGTAATTATTTTTTCACAACATCATCTGCATGATATTTATTGGGAGTTTTACATAACTCAATCATTTACTGTGAACAGCTTTATTGTAGTAATTATTATTATTCTTATTACTATATATAAATAGTGATGAGATAGTGATATTAAAAATATTGTCTATAGTCATCAAGAAATAAATAATTATATATTATTACATACCACTCATGTATAAATAATAATTTTCTAGTGGGTTTTAGGTAGATAAAAAAATGTTTAAATGGTAAATACATTTTGTCGTCTTATATTATCTCGAGTAAAGAGAAATATGTTTACTCTTGATATTGAAATTCATCCGGATATAATGAATAGTGGAAGCATTAATATACTTGTCACTGAAGAATGAAAAAAAAAAAGAGGAAAAAAATATAAATATAAATTTGTAATCCGCTTTACAATTAAATTTAATTTTCGTAAATCGCACACACGTAGTGATACAACATGAAGCATGAGAACAAAATATACATGAGAAAGGGAAAAAGCCGAAGATGTCCGAAGACACCTCTTTATCTGGGGCAACTATATATAAATGAACGTATGTAAATATGAAGAAACGTTTTGATTTGTTATTCATATGTATATGCATATATATATATATATATATTTATTTATTTATTTTAGTTGGCTTTGAAAAACAAAGTCGAGTATGAGTTTCGGATCGCGTTTGTCAAAAAAATAGAATAAAATAAAAGACAGTGTAAAATGTTTGGAAGAACATTATTTTATCATTGTAATTTAAATGATTAATTGTACACGTCAGTGACAGAAGTGAAAATATACGAAAATAATTCGACAAGGCAGTGATTGAATAATAGGAATTGGAACATTGCACGAAAACAAAATTATTACGCTGAATTTTATTGTAAAAATCCCATTCAAGTCACATTATATAATATTGTAAGTTTTATGGATTCATTATGAGAATTGTTCTTTTTTTTTTTCCTCGTTCTATTTGATTTTCTTGTTGCTAGAAATCATGTAGTTTAATATTTCCCCATTTGATTTCTCCATCAATCAGTACGCCATGAAAGTATTTAACATGGAACACAGCAATCACGTTATAATAATACGGTAAAGTTAGAGTAATTTGCAACACAATTGAATTTATCAATTGAGAACTTTCGTTTATCAACAATTTCTACATTATCTACCGTGGCACTTTAGTTTCCTCTCTGTCTTACGCACTCTCTGCATACAAATAAATACATGGATACACATGAATACAAAATAGTTAGCATTCACAATAATAAAATAACAACTGTATATACATTTCATAACTTCAATTTGATTATGTCATTTTAACTGTTACCTTTCTTTGCGACACATTTGAGTAGTCACGTGATTTGAAGCACAGACACATATTGTCCAATACGAATGGATGAAATGCAAAGTAATGCATTGCGCATGCGTTGTATGAACCGATTGTGGCCTTTATTCGACACGTGTCGGTTATATACAGATTTAATCATCGTACTGACTTGAATTCAGTGTCTTACCTATCTCTGCTCCAATCACATTCTCATGTTGGTTGGTACGCACGTTAATAATTATCATTCGTATAATTACCAAGTTGTTCAAAACTTTTTGATATAGGTGAGTATATATATATATATATAGTATGAGTATACTACACAGAATTTATAATTTAATTTTTGGGTGCGGTTTATTTAAATTATTTTATAAATATGAGGATGGTAACACTGCAATACCGGTGGCGGCCACATGTGGGTGTTACGCTTTTATATGTGTAAAATAGTTTTTTTATCCCTTATCTACGTGGGATAACTGTAGAAACTGTATATCATCTTGTATTCTCATTCCAAGGAGCTTTTTAACATTTTTCAATATTTTTATTTTTTTTTTACAATGATTTCATTTCAACTGTGTTATTTGATTTCGTTTCTTTTTTTGTTGATGAATTTCCACGTTAACAGTTGTACAACATTGTAATTATCATAAAGTAATTTAATATTGACATACAAACTCAAAATGGCGATTAAATATATTTAATTTAATTGGTAATTTATATAAGAATGTGTTGTGAGTTTTCTCGCAAGAACTGTATTGAAACATTTATTTTGAGAGAAGAAATAAATACACAGAGTAAATACATATATATGTATATACAACTGTGAGTTATTGAACGAAGGATAATTTTTTTTTTCTACTCACACTCAGCTTAATTTCGTGCTAGCAATGGGTATAAAAGAAAAATGAAAACAAATATTGTGACCTGGCAACAAAGTCCATTGTATAAAACGAATTATCGTCACAATTTTTCAGTCAACAAGTATATATCTATATATATGTGAATGGAATGTATCTCGAAAACAATTCTATAACTGCATATTGGTTTATTATTATTCGAGCGTCCTCTAAAATTTTTCATCCGTAAATTTATTGGCTCAATTTAGAGTGAAATAAAATAAATAAATAAATTATATTACTGAAAATATGAAAATAATCTTTCCAATTTATCAAAATTCATTTCAGATATCAAAGTGCAATAAATTATTTAGATATGGTGTCGTCGACTAATCCGGAAAATGGTGAAACATCACCAACCATTAGAGCATCACACGCTGAAGGAATTGCATTAGGAAACTATAAACTTGTTGGATGGGATATGGACTCAACTGGCAAAAAGTTAATTGATGAAATTTGTCAGATTGCTGGTTACACACCGGAATCAACATTTGCGCAGTATGTGATGCCATTCAAGAATTTTACACCGCCAGCACGAAAGCGACACAATTTAAAAGTGGTAACAATTGGAAAATTTCGCATGTTGAAAAATAGCAAAACTAATAAGGTAAAGCAATAATTTTTATTTTATATTTCATCGTTATCCTGTTGTGAAATAAATAATAAATTTATTTCGTTTGCTTCATAATTTTATTTCAATATTTATAGGTGGTAAAAACCAAGAGTGAAATTTCCGCCATTATGGATTTTCTCGACTGGCTGGAGACAGTCAAAGGCGATACAAAAGACGGCATTATTTTAGTGCATCATGAATCACGAAAAGTGAATTCACCCATGCTTTTAGATACATTAGAGAAATACAAACTGCTAGATAGATTTAAAAAAACTGTAAAAGGATTTGTTAATGGTTTTGATGTTGCTAATAATAAATGTGCCAGTACATTGCGTACATTTTCACTTCGAACATTGTCACGTGTACTATTGAATCAGGTAATCAATTTATCCAACAACATTAGAGGAGAATAAACCTCCACTCACGATCAATAATCTTCAATTATGTTCTGCACTTTAATTTTTGTTCCATTTCATTTTTTTATTTTAGGAGGAGCAATGGGATAATGCCGCAAACCGTGCATGCTTAGCTTTACAAATAATTCAACATTTGAGTGATAGCGAGGAAAATACTAAAGTGAATGAGAGTAAGGACGGCAGTGATGTTACGGCAAAAGCAACGATTGAATTTATCCGTGAATTTGTCCAGCCAACCGATGCTGAACAGAAAGAGTACAGAGTATTAAAGCTCACGCTGGAACGACAAGAGAGCTTGAAGCCACTTTTTAAATCTCTTTCACAAATGACGCGTCGTGAACGGCAGCATGCAAGTCCACTACGACGATTGCTCGCTGAAGCCAACATAGACTATATTCAACTAAAGGTACACATATATTTTTCATTTTCCGCAAAATCATAATTTTTATAGAGAATTCTTTGTATTATTCGCGTTCATAGAATGCATGGTCCGATGGGCAAGAGGTGGCTTTGGCAAAATTGATCAAGGAAAAAGTGAATAAAGCTACGGAAAAAGAGATGGAAGATCTATTAGTTATTATTGAAAGTCACTTTGATCCAACGAAAAAGCCCGAGGTAGAACTTGAACATGACCAAAAGAAAAAAGGTTCAAAGAAGTCACAGGATAAGTCGAAGAGTAGTGATATTTTGTCATCTAATGCAAGTCCGGACACTACCACCATGTGCTCACCAATCAAAGAGAGTAATACGCCGCCAGGTAAAATGGAGGCGAAATAAATATTGACATTTTTTCCTTTCTTTCTTTCTTTCTTTATCTTTTTTTTTTTCTTCACTTTTTTTTCTCAATCAGTGCCATCTTCGAATTGGCAGTTGTAGTTTAATAACAAAACTATTTTGTATTATTTTCTTGTTTTTCTCCAGTAATTCGAGATAGGCTATAGTGATTTGCATAAAATTTGCAACAACAAAATAGAGCCAATGAGCAAACGAAAAAAAATTAATTGTTGAATTATTGTCATTATTTTTTGTTTTATTATTCTTTTTTTTTTTATTGAAAGACGGTGAAGTATTTTGAGTCCTGGAGACTCTCCTCCGTCCGTTAATACTTATTAAACACATGTGATCTGTCAAAGGATAAATTAATCAATTTATTTTTGTTATATTGGAAAATTTATATATGATAAATTTATATATATTTATGTATACAAATATTTTCGGAATTGACGAGTTTATCACTCGAGTTCATGAAGCTTACGTTGTTCATGTATTATAAGTAATAATGATTGAGAGTTATCACATGAGCCGTGCTCATGAGAATTTACTTCTTAATATGTAATTATATATCACATCTGAAATACGTATGAAACCCAAGTATTGTATTTAATTTTTCATTGTTATCAATTGGAGTTTATATTTTACAATGTTTAAAATAACAAAACAAATAATACTTCATACAAAACAAACAGCATTATAGACCATAAAAATGTATCACCAATAACTTTATTGCAATAATAAATAAAGCAATTGGATCATATCAATATATTTACGATTATTTAGTTAATGATAAAAATATCGTTGCTTATAAATAAAAAAAATAATTGAAGTATTAATTTGATGAATAAAAATTCATTTGTATAATCAGGATTACACGAGCATCAATCAAATTAATATTATATTACATAAACAACTGCGACGTTCTGTCAGCAATTCACATTAACTAAAAGACAACGTTATAATTTTATTATTATACGTTCGACAATGTTTCACATATACATGAAAATTTTGTGAATGGCAAAATTTGTGACTGACACTACAAATTATCTTCAATCGAGTAGTGTCAGATGTTTTTATTGTGACGTGAATGCAACACACGTACACATTCATTGAATTGTGTAATGGTGACGGTGGTGGGGAACCAATGTATAATATGTGAGAAATAACAAGATGTTGAGAAGAAACAATCAATGCGTACGGGTGGTTGAGGCTGATAAATCGCGCGTATCATTTTAAATTCATCATAGTAAAAAAAAAAAAAAGTGAATAAAATTATTAACTATTGATATTTATTTCATGATTTATTGTGCAACTCGTATAATATTCTACCTTCTGTATATCAAATATTCAATATTACCATTCGATTGTATTGATCTGTTGTGAATAGAGAATTTACAACATTAAAATTGACAATGGGACAGGGTGCATACGCGTATGCTGGGTAAGTACATTTTACTATCCACCGGTTGCATCTTCAATTATTTCCAAACTGCAGCCAGATTTCAACTGCTACTGAGTTTATTGTATCTATCCTTCCATATACATTCATTCCAAATATTACAATATCAGGATAATATTATTTACGTACGTGTATGCATGATACATTTAATCTCTTGAGTTATATGCAACCGCAAAAGCGGTTTAACGAGGTGCAACGACCTAACCCATTCGTATAGTGAAAGCCATTTACATTTAACATTCCTCAATATTTTATTATCATTTACTCTATTTTATCCTTACAATGTTACTCCTGTAAAAAAATATTTTTTATATTTTTCAACGAAATTGTTGTTAAACGAAATTTATAGGTAACACTACAAATATTTATTGGTCCAATTAAAAGGGTTTATTGAATTTTATTATTTGTTTTTATTTTATTTCATTTTATTCTACAGAGAGCCAGTAAAAAGTACTGTGGAATTCACCATCAATGGGGTCACATATACAGGTAAATAGACACAGTTGACAAGTTGGTGAAAAAAAAAAAAAAATTACATGTCTTGCGCTGTAACAAGATGATTGGACATTTTTTTTTTCTGCACTCAGTGACATGACAGTTTTACTGGAGAAAACTATGTGACTATATTCTGAGGTAACTAGGCATAACGTCATGAAAATATGTGCTAACATACAAACATATAAATGCACAGTGGAAATATAAATGGATTTCATTACTAACTTCTAGGTCAAATAACCACTCGCAATATCACTAATAGTCAGTTACATTTGCCTTTCCCAATAATCAGCTACAAATCACATCCAATCAACCCACTATTCAATTATCAATCAAGCTAATACGCGACAATTAGATGAATTCGATTGTAAATATAATTTTATCAACAGAACTAAATTATTTTTGATTTACAAATCATTTCCAATCTTTTTTTTTTTTCCTTTCCAACAATATTATCAAGCGAATATTGATATAAAACTGCAAATAATTGCGAACAACTAAACAGAAAATTCAGCGTGTTCCTCTCTGTTTTCATTTTATCATTTTTATTTGTTTAGTGCATGATGAGATACCGCCAGAGACGTCGCTCAATGTTTTTATCAGGGATCACGCGAAGTTGAGAGGCACAAAGTCAATGTGCCACGAGGGTGGCTGTGGCGTGTGCATAATTGCCGCGGAGATTCGTGGCGAGACCTTAGCAGTAAACTCATGTCTAGTGCCAGTGCTCATTTGCAATGGGTAAGCTTACATGATTAAGGTGACTAAGTGCGATATCGGCTAAGCTGAGTAACGCACAGCAAAAATAATTAATGTTTGATGTAAACTCTCGTTTAATGGTATGATGCAAATCCACATAAACTCTCTAGTTACATGGATTACAAAAAATTCCTATGCTTCTACCTATACCTATATAATATAAATCAACTTGACGCTTATACAGGTGGAAAATTAAAACGATCGAAGGTATAGGAAACAAAAAAATGGGTTATCATCGTATTCAAACAGCACTCGCGGGAATGAATGGTTCACAATGTGGTTATTGCTCACCGGGAATGGTCATGAATATGTACAGGTTCGTTTGATTCATCAATATCATACAAACAATTTCTATGAAAAAGCAGAAAAAAAATAGCAGTTGTTTGTACATTAAATTATTTCTATTTCATATACAGTTTGATGGAACAAAATGAATCTTTAACAATGAAAAAGATTGAGAACTCGTTTGGGAGTAATATTTGTCGTTGCACTGGTTATCGTCCGATTCTCGATGCATTTAAAGGGTTGGCAAACGATGCAGAACCCAACTTGTCACAACAAATTCACGATATCGAGGTATATCAACAGTGATTTGAGTAATACAAATATAGTTTGGATTATTTTATTTAGTATTTATTTGAATGTTAACATATCTACGTATATCTTATCGTATTACCCTCACGATTAATTATATATTCCCATGACATCCATGATGAATGACGCCTATAATGAATAATTTTGGTACAGTTTGTCTTTTACTTGATTTATAGTAAAGCCCAGAGCGCGAACGGATGACCTGAAGTGATTCAACATTCAATGTAGCATTTATAATGAACTTTACAATAAAGTTAGCAGCACCATGACATTTATACCATATATATTTGTATCTACATTAAAATGTTTATACTAATTACGATATTGAATTAGAAATTACAACAACAAATTTATTTACTGTCTCCCTGATTAAAATCAATGCATCATTTAAACATTCAATATTTTTTCGTTTTGTATTTTTAGGAGGTATACAAGATAAAAACTTGCCCCAATTCGGGAAAACCATGTAAAGGTGAATGTGACAAGACGGAGAATGATGAAAAACTTGTCGAGGTGGCAATACCTGAACAAGTACACATGATAATGAATGATGTGCAGTTCCACAAAATTCTCACAGTGGAAAAGATTTTTGAGATTTTTACCAATAATCCACATGCAACTTATGTATTGAATGGCGGCAATACTGCACATGGTAAGGGCTTGTATGAACATTGGTATCGCGATTGGGACAACAATTGGCCCTGCCCCATAACATTTGCCAAACATTACATGCGGGCAGCCATGATAACGTTGATCGCGTCAGTGTAATGGTAATGAACAATCGATATATGGCTACACGTTTGACCATACAATTGTTTGTTCGCAGGTGTTTATCGCTTAGAGCGACCACAAATATATTTGGACGTCAATGACATCAGTGACCTACATCGAGTGGAGATCCATAGCGATAGTCTGATCCTTGGTGGGAATGTTACTTTGTCAGTAGTGAAAAGTACATTCAGAAAGTATTGTAAAAATCGCGGCTTTCAACATTTACAATACATGGCCAATCATGTTGATCTCATTGCCAGTGTGGCCGTTCGCAATGTAAGCGACACAGTAGTTTATTGCATTGGTAGAAATGAAAAAAATAAATGCTATTTATATCTACATGACAAAAGGACATATCGAAAAAAAAAAAAAAAAAAAA
>CAJUYH010001495.1:0-10801 GCA_910591685.1 Galerucella tenella | reverse complement strand
ATGGCAATAATCAATTTGTATTGTATTTCAGATAGGAACTATAGCTGGAAATCTAATGATTAAACATAAACATCGCGAGTTTCCCTCGGATTTATTCCTCATGTTGGAAACTGTCGGAGCTGAGATACATATTTGTATATATTAAAAAAAAAAATCCCTGTTCATTAATTTTTTTATTTCATTATTCGTTTTATTGTTTATTCTGTACAGTGGAATCACCTGGACAAAAAATAACGGTGAACTTTATGGAGTTTCTGCAATTAGACATGCATCATAAGATTATATATAGCATCATGATCCCCTCACTTGAACCGGAATATGTATATCGATCCTATAAGGTAAGTTATATAGAAAAAAAAGTGAGGGAGAGAGAGAGAGAGAGAGAGGAAGAATGAGGAAAAAAAATGAATAAATTCACTTGAGACAAAGTAGGAAAAAAAAGAGAAAATATAAAAATGTTTTATTATTTGAAGATTATGCCGAGAGCTCAAAATGCTCATGCCCATGTGAATGTTGGTTTCCTATTCAAATTCGACGCAAGAGGGCTGATAGTGGCGAAACCGAATATGATATTTGGTGGCATCAGACATGATTTTGTAAGTATCCATTCGGCAGCTATAATACTTAGGGGATCGTGACGACTAAATATAAAAAGATATAACATACGGGAGTAAAAGAAGAGAAAAAAAAAAAACGGAATATCCACATACCGCACGTGCCCATAAAAATCACTGAAATATAAAGAAAAAAAAAATGATCACGTTTTACTATCACAAATACGGATACATATAGACATATATTATTACATATACCACTTTTGATTTTATATCATTTTTACGCTTGAAATTATTTTTCATATTTTATTCGCAGTTGCACGCTACAGCAACAGAAAATTTCCTCAATGGCAAATTTCTCAACGATAAGGGTACATTTAAACAGGCAGTAGATATTCTCGATAGCGAACTCAAACCCGATCGTGTTTTGCCGGATTATTCGCCAGAATTTCGTAAAACACTTGCACAAGGGCTATTCTATAAGGTAATGTGAAAAAGAATGGATAAAAAAAAAGACAAAAAAGAAAAAGAAAAAATTCTCTCTTTCAAATGAGGGAATGTAGCAGACAATTTTGTATATTCGCGAAAAAAAACTCTTATTGTTACAGTTTGCTCTGGATATGATGTCCGACACGGTGAATGAAAAATACCGTAGTGGTGGCCACATGTTGAAACGTGATCTCTCATCTGGAAAACACGATTATGACACGGACAAAAAACTTTGGCCATTGAACAAACCCGTACCTAAAATGGAGTCTATTTATCAAACGTCTGGTGAGGCGCAGTATGTCAATGACATACCATCACAACCCAATGAAGTATTTTGTGCTTTTGTATATACTGAGTTTGCCACTGGTAAAGTCGACAATGTTGACGTAAAAGACGCCTTGGTATTTATCATAAATAAATCATTTTACACATTCGACAATAATATAATTATTGTGGTATTAAATAATTTATTATTATTCCAAGGCAATGGATGGCGTTGTTGCATATCTTTCAGCAAAGGATGTTCCTGGAAAAAATTTATTTATCAATTCAGCAAGCAAAGAATTGCTATTGGACTTTGATGAAATGGTAAATTATATAACTTTCCATTTCACATCTATATATTCATAATATAAATAATAATTGATTTTTCTATCTATAATCCAGTTGTTTGTTGAAAAAGATATTCAATACGCTGGTCAACCAATTGGTGTAATAGTTGCGAATACACATGCGCAAGCAAATGAAGCTGTAAAAAAAGTTAAAGTTAGTTATTCGGATGTTCTGAAGGCAAAGCCACTTGTGACTTTAAAGGACGTTATTGCTTCTATGGACAAAAGCAGGATATTGCCGTTGGTAAACGTACCGGCTAAGCGAAAAGGTATTTCCATTGTCCAACAATGTCTTATATGTTACTATACACATATAACTTAATGTAATATTTTGTCATTTTTTTCCATTTTCAAACAAATTTGTATAGGAGGCAATATTACTCAAGTAATTAAGGGCGAATTTGAGAGTGGCGGTCAATATCACTTTACAATGGAGCCACAAAGTTGCGTTTGCATTCCAACTGAGGATGGAATTGATGTTTACCCGACATCGCAATGCATCGATCTTACACAAGTTGCAATTGCTGACTGTGTCGGCATACCTAATAATCGGTAAATTTATCATTCATCAATAATTCCAAAATATTTCCCATTTATAAACAACTGTTTGACAATTATTATTGTATTACAATGATTTATTATCACAGAATCAACATCAATGTACGAAGATTGGGCGGTGGATATGGCGCAAAAATATCACGTAATGCTATGGTCGCTTGTGCTTGTGCTGTTGTATCATATGTATTGAATCGACCAGCGCGTTTTATCATGTCCATTGAAAGCAACATGATATCCATGGGCAAACGAAATGCTGCAAGACAGGAATACGAAGTTGGTGTTGATTCAAACGGTGTCATTCAGTATCTCAATAGCAAAACATGGCACAATAGCGGATGCTCATATAACGAATACTGTGCGCCATTTGTTCATTTGCACATGGATTCGTGTTATGATGCATCGACTTGGAGTTTTGAAGGAAGCGATGCAAGAAGTGATACACCATCAAACACATTCTGTCGTGCGCCAGGTTATATTATAATAATTTTCATTTTATTATTTTTTCAATGATGTAAATGACATCAATATAGATTTGGAAAAAAAATTAAATAAAATAAACAAACAATCACAGGTTCAACGGAAGCGATAGCTATGACTGAGAATATTATGGATCATATATCAAAAATATTGGACAAAGATCCAGTTGAAGTGCGACTGAGTAATATGAGTGATGAGCACAAAGGACCGCTAATGAATATGATTACACAATTGAAATCATCATCGGATTACGATGCACGTGTACGAAGTATCAGACTTTTCAACAATGTAAGTGAATGTTGTTGGCAAGTAGTGAAAACAGATTAATAATATTGACATTTTTTAGGATAATCGCTGGAGAAAACGTGGTATTTCCTTGATACCTATTAAATATCCTTTACATCTATTCGGTCAATTTAATGCATTAGTATCAATATACGCGCGTGATGGTACCGTATCAATAGTTCATGGTGGTATTGAAATGGGTCAAGGCATTCACACAAAGGTACAATAATGTCCCCAGTTGTTAAACATATGCCATATAAAAGCGTGCTGAATTTTATTCATTTATATAATTTTACAGGTGGCACAGGTAGCAGCTCACATTCTTGGTATTGATCTTGAATTGATCAATGTTAAACCGTCCAATAATATGGCGGCACCGAATAATACCGTGACTGGTGGCAGCCTCACCAGCGAATCGTGTGCTTACGTAAAAAAAAAAATAAAAATATTTAATATATACATAATATCACGTAGCTATTTCTGTTCAGTAGACGGATACACTGCTATGACTTCTGCTTTTATTTGTCTGTATAGGCGACAATAAAGGCATGCAAGGAACTGTTGGATCGCCTGGAGCCCATTAGAAAAGAACTGGGAAATCCGACATGGCAAGAATTGGTATTGACTGCACATTTCAAAAATGTTGATCTTTGCGCACGATACATGTACGTTTTATTCCATTGTTATGAATAAAATTATTGATATAATAATGATATAATAGAAGTTTAAATAAAATTTGAAATAATTAATATTTATTTATGTATAAAGGCATGCGAATGATCCACAAAAAGGATATCCAATTTATGGTGTTACTGTGGCAGAGGTAGAGATTGATGTGTTGACAGGACAACATTTAATTCGACGAGTGGATTTATTGGAAGATGTAGGTGTGAGCATGAATCCTGAAATTGATTTGGGACAAGTTGAAGGCGCGTACGTAATGGGAATTGGATTTTGGACTAGCGAAGATCTCGTGTATGATTCAACAAGTGGACTATTGGCAAATTATCGAACATGGGTTTGTATATCAATTCTCATATATATCAATAAAAATAGTTATTTATATGTATATATAATTATTGGAGCTAATGATAATAATAATTGCTATATGTATAAATTGTTGGTGTTTCCTTTTTTAGAATTACAAACCGCCAGGTGCTAAAGATATTCCCATTGACTTTCGCGTCACATTTTTACGCAATGCACCAAATCCTATTGGTGTACTTCGATCAAAAGGTAATGCAATAATAATATTGTGACAAACAAAAAATATTTCAATGAAATAAAAATCATTTTGCTTACACACATTTGATTTACCTTTGAATATTCAAGCTGTTGGAGAACCGCCACTTTGTATGAGCTATGGAGTACTAATGGCATTACGTGATGCGCTGCATTCAGCAAGAAGAGACGCTGGAAATACAACAAATTGGTTTCAACTCAGTCTGTCCAATTATTTATAAAATATATCCTTTTCTAACAGCAATATTTTATATACCAAACAATATAAATAACATTTTGCAATTGTATATTTTGCAGATGGACCAGTAACTAATGAAAAAATTCTAATGCACAGTCTCACCACTAAAGAAATGATGACATTCTAATATTCTTCAATAGCAAATAATAATAATAATAATAATAATAATAGTTTGATCTAGATATGAAATAATATACTTGTTGTATTATCTAATCGGTATCATTATATGTATATGAATTATTCTAGTGCTGTCCCTGAGAATAATATAATGAAGTTGTATCTTGCAACTATTAATAAATATCACATTATGCAATTTTACCAATGAAATTTATTAGTATACAATCACATAGTACAGTATGAATGGCATATACGGTATATATATATATATATATATATATATATATATATATACAAGTGCATATACATATACATGGAATGGTATAGATCGGTGTATTAGTCTATACTGAAGAGAAAAGTCCCAGTATGTATTTATTTTATGGCCAAATCTAATCTGTGTTGATGAGCATAAACGCGTATAGTGAATATCTATACACATTTATACGTGAGTACTTGAGTTTGGTATGTTTTTATGGTGTGTGTGTGGGTGAGTGGGTAAGCGTGCGCATGTGTATACATATGTATATGTGTATATAATTGAGGAAAATGAATACATATATACATATATAGGCAGTAGTCACACATGATATAAATAGTTTTTGTCATTGTCATGTGATCGATTCTTAAAAATATGTTGCATTTCAAAACATAAACTATATATAAATAAAATGACTATATACAGCAGATAATATAATGTCTACGCATGATGTCAATCGTTATATGTATTCATTGCAATAAAGAAAAAAAAAACAAACCTTAACCCGTCAACCATTTTGCCAGTTAGCAAAGATGGCCGTCCAAGAAACACGAGTTTTTCTATTATTTTTAATATAATTCCACCTGATTGGTAGACAGGTATATCAAGTGTTTTTTTTTTGTGTGTTAACAATATACAAGGAAAAATAATGTATCGAAATTGATTAATATCGAAACGAGAATAGTGTTTATAATGAGTGTCCTTTGAATACTGCGTTGTGTGTGACAACTAACCTATAAATTCCATTTTTTCTCTCTCATATATAACTTATGTATACGCATATTGTTATTAAAATCGTTTATATCAAATGTGACACAGATGTATTGCATTTGAATTGATATACTACGTAACAGTGTCGCATTAAATATACATGATTTTGCTGCTACTCCAATTCTCTATTTACAACTTGCATCTTGTGCAAATCACACAAAAAACATCCACTGTTTAAAACATCAACGTGAATGTTTATTTCTCTAACAAATATTAATTAAGACTGTTTTACAATTAATATGTTGGCTTTTGACCATGCATTTGCATGTGCATCATCATTATCATCATGTTTTTCGCAATATCCAATACATTGTTTGAGTAATTATAAAAGCCACGATAAACATTATGATGGAATTTTCACATTTTTTACTGGATGCATGCACAAATAAATCGGCTTTATCTCCTGGTGACGCAGCCTCCAGGCTTGTTATTTGGTTATTGTTGCTCATAGCATGGAATATAATAAAAAAATAATAATTTTATTCATATTAAAAACTCTTTGACATGAAAAATAACTTATGACGAATTAATTATATATGTGATTGTGTGTGCTATATGCAGAGATTTATCATGTGTACAGGATGTTGGACAGATAAAATAAAGTAAAAGTGCAGCAAAAATATTAAAGTATTAAAATTTATAATTGATTCTTTGTGTCCACGAACAATAATGATAATGTAAAAATGCTTGATGCATCAAGTAATTGCTTCTAAAGAGTTATATTTTGATAAAGAGAACGTCAATCTATAATAATAACAGCTACAATGATGGATGAAAGAAGAGTGGCAGATTATTTTGTGGTGGCTGGTCTACCCGGCCAAAATGATGACTTTAATAATGATAGTGAATGTGAAAAATTGGAGGACTGGTGTCAAGAAGGAACACACTTGAAGGATATGAATATGCAGGCACCTATAACAGATTTGACTGTTGTGTTTCCTGCTCTGGGTGAATTGTGTCCTGATGGTTATACTATGTTAAGTCATACAGTATCTGGATTTCCAGCTGATCTCAATCACGGAAGTTTGAGAACAAACGAATGTTATTTATGCTTTCGACGTGGTAGAGACAAACCACCACTTGTTGATATAGGTAAATTTTTTGTACATTTGTCCTATTATAATTCATGATATATTATGAATTAATATGTAACTAGTTTAGTTTTTTTTTCGTTTTTCTTTGTTTTCTCAGGTATCATATACGATGGAAAGGAGCGTATAATGGAAGATGCCAAAATAATATCAGAGACACCAAATGGTCATTCTGCGAATGTAAATAATTCAACATCGAAAATATTTGTGACATACAGACGTGCAAGTCGAAAAATGCCATGCAATTCGCTCGTTGTCACTGACTTGTGTGTGATATTAATGAATAAAGGTGAAACAGCGCCCCAAGCATTTTGCACAATAAATAAAAATTTAAACAAAGGCATGCTCGGCAGTGATGTCTATTTGTGTTATAAAAAATCGATGAATCGCACCAATTTGATATCATTCAAGCCATCAATACTGTACAAATATCCAATGGCAGATTATCGCAGCTTTAGTTTTCCAAATTCAGTTGCCATGTTCTGTTTGCCAATGGGCGCTACCATTGAATGTTGGCCAAAGGTCGCAAGCAAACCAAAGCCCGTATTTTCCACCTTTGTATTGACTGTTGCCGATGCTGCCCAAAAAATTTATGGCTCCGCTATAACATTTTATGAGGAAATAACACCCGATCCCAATAATCCAAAGATCAATGAACAAATTGATTTGGATAAAATAAATAATACAATTGACGACTATATTTCGGATGATAAACCACAAGTTAAAATGAAAGTATTTAAAAAGTTTGGCATATTGAAAAAATTGAATTTGGCACAATTGGAAAAATTACGTTACACTGATCCAGACACTGAATCATTGAATATCAGTAAATCAATATGTATCCTGTCGCATTGGCCATTTTTCGATACATTTGAAAAATTTTTAGGATTTTTACATAGTATGGTAAATGGACAGCCACAAACTATACCAATTGAGAAATATATCTCGTATTTTTTGTGTGATATACCATTTCCAAGTCCACAACGGCCGAGAATTCTCGTTCAACTTAGCAGCACTGATCGATTAATATTGACACAACCTGAAGATTTGGCATTGCCACGTTCTGGCGCGAGTTTTCGCCAATTGCTCGTGAATCTCGGCCCCGAAAACTGTATGCTTATACTATTATTGATACTCACTGAACAAAAAATATTGGTACACTCGTTGCGCCCTGATGTTTTAACATCAGTGAGTGAAGCTATTGCAATGATTTTATTTCCATTTAAATGGCAATGTCCATACATACCATTGTGTCCGCTGGGTTTAGCTGAAGTACTGCATGCACCATTGCCATTTCTTATTGGCGTTGATTCACGCTTTTTCGATTTATATGATCCACCATCCGATGTTAATTGTGTCAACTTGGATACAAACAATATCGTATTGTGCGAGGACAAACGTTATTTAAATATTAAATTGTTACCAAAAAAACCTGTCAGACTGCTTAAAAGTGGACTGGATCGCATATATTTCAAGTTAAACTCCATGGGAAAAACTTATCCACAGCGTGAAAAAGCTGATGAAGACTTTAGTGTTGATAAGGAATTTCAATCGAAACGTAAAGAGCAAGCACTTGAACTTGAGATACAGGACAGTTTTTTGCGTTTTATGGCTTTAATATTGAAGGGATATAGAAGCTATCTTCTACCAATAACAAAAGCACCAACTGTTGGCTCAACTGATCCAACGAGTCTCTTTAATATTCAGGCATTTTTACGTAGTCGTGATAAAACACATGCAAAATTTTATAGCATGCTTGTACGAACTCAAATGTTTATACGATTTATTGAGGAACGAAGTTTTGTTTCGGATATGGATATGGCGGGATTGGCATTTTTTGATGAATGCACTGAACGAATTGAGGAGGATAATGTTACGTTTCTAGAGCTCGATGAAAGTCAGCATAGTGAACGTACAGTATTTATTCCACCGCCTGATCCTGGACCCAGTCAACAACCACTCATTTATAAAACATTTAAATTGAATCCCGATATGATGAGACTGCAAAAGAATTTTAGTTTGAAAAATCCGGCATTAACCGCATTTGGAATTACACCAGGCAGTCCAATGGCACGACGTACCAAACATGAAATTAAAGTAGCTCAACGTATGGCTAGAAAGCAAGTGAGTCAAACAAAATACCTTGGCAAAATTGATGAAGGCTCTTTGTTTCTCTTATTTATTATATTAATAAATCACGCTGACATTTATATTTTTAGGCTGCATTGCCCGAGAGATGGGGCCGCTGTTTATTGGGCACATGTAACAGCTTATGGTTTCTCCATTTACCCGGGATGCTCCAGGTATCCAGTCAACCAGCAGCAATACTCCATCACGCATATGAATTGCTCGTAAAGATGCAAAAATTACGATTGGATCCAATGGAAGAGGTCAATAAACATTGTCAATTTTGTAGCGTGATTGCTCCAATCTCAAATTCAATATTCTAATATATATATATATATATATATGTATAAAAGCTATAATTATTTTTTGGACATTATTCAGGTGTGTTATAGAGCTATGATGCAGCTATGTGGCGTTTATGGTCAACCAGTATTGGCGGTAAAATTGCTGTTTCATATGAAACGCAGTGGAGTACAACCCAATGCACTGACATATGGATTTTACAATAAGGTAATGTCATCAAATCAAGATATATTCATTTATATAGGCAGTTTGTTCGTATAAGTAGTCATTAAATTCACAACATTGAATGGAATAGTCAACAATTAAAACAATTAATATGAATAAAACAATAATAGGCGGTTCTTGAAGCTACGTGGCCGTCTGATATGACAAATTCGAGTCAACTTATGTGGAACAAATTGCGTAATGTAATAGTTGGCGCTGCTTTATTTAAAAGAGCTGGTATAAAGAGTGCAAGAAGAAAAATGAGCTCTAATCCTGAAGTTCTCGGTATTGGTATGCTTAAAAGAGAGGGAATGGGACATTTAGCTGCATCCAGATCTAGTCTTGACAGTACCCATTCACATGAAACCGAAGCTTCGATTAATAATTGTAAGTTTTGTCTAATATTTCATTTACATTCTTATTCAAATATTTTTTATTTAATATTTTTTTTTAATTTTTCATTGTCGTTTCAGTGACTTTAAATGGGAACTCTGTTCCTGATTTAGCGGGCTATGGTTTTGGTGAGATTAAAATGAAACCAAATTTTCGACGGCAAGATAGCATTGTCAAGGACAGATCAGTGATGTCTATGTCACAACCAGAAGCACTGGATGAATCACCCACCGATGATAGGTAATTAATTTTTTTTTTTCACGTATAAATAGTTAATTGATGCAAGACAATTGTGTTCTACCGAATTTATCACAATATATATAAAATATTAATCGGCTGTTTTGAATTGCAGATTGATTCGTAGTCCGAATTCACCGTTGAAAAGTCCCACGAGAACTCCAGTGACTGAAAATGATCCACTTGGTGCTTTAATGAATGACGAAACTCCTATTGTATCGCCTTCTGATGAAAATGACTCAAATTGTTCGACAAGCACTTTGACAGTAGTGAATAGTACTATCGGCGATAGACCTGGTGGACCTGTTTTATTTCGGGGGTAAGTGAACAAATTAATTACTATATAAAAATATTATAGAAAAAAGTGTTATTTATATATTCACTTTCTTTTTTTTTTTTTTGTTTTTTTTCATCAGCAGTTCTAATACGATGCCACGAAGTGCAACATTTCATGAGGCAGTTGATGAAACAAGTGCAACAGTGAGTAGCCAATTGCAGAGAAGTGAAACAATGCCACATTCAGTTGCACAACAGGGCGATCATGAACGAGAACACGATAGATTGGAAATAAGCAGCTTATGGTCGAATAAAGACAGCGTTACGTCAAGTTTATCCAGTTTAGGCTCAAGTATCAAGCTCAGTTTTGGGTAAGTTCATTTAATATCATCCAGAGTATATCATTTAGTTAGCCGCATTCTGTACATTGTCAATTTATGTATTTGTCCAAGTACTGTTCTGTGGTTTTAATAGTAGTCTGTATTAATTTATTATTTTTTCTGAATTATTTATTTATCAGCATGAATTTTTTTTGTATTTGTATTTGAAAATTTTCTTTTTTTTTTTTTTTT
>CAJUYH010001494.1:61849-83295 GCA_910591685.1 Galerucella tenella | reverse complement strand
AAAAAAAAGACGTAGTCCTTTCGTGGAAATAATTGGGGGGGGGGGGGGAGAAGCAGGAACTTGGCGAATAGAGGACACTGGGACCACTGCCTCTTCCACTTTTTTGAAGATAGATGTTTTTTTTGTGAATATGTGTATGTCCACATTTTCAGCAGTAATGATGACGCTGTCGAATTCGCTGGCCTTGGATATGGCGGTGATGACGATCATCACGTCGGCTTCCTCATATGCCTGCTTCACTTCGATGCTAGCACCCGCCATTCGTGTCATTAACATAGCGGAATTTGAAAAATGACCTATTCTTCGAAGCGCCATATCTCGTTAGCAAATTGACACAGAAACATGTTTGAAGGAACAAATTCGTAGAGGATTTATCGATCTACAAAAAAGTAAATAAACGTTTTTGGCGTAGAACGTGAGGCAAAAAAGTTAATGAGGAAAAACCCAGAGACAGGTCAAAAATTTTGCAGTTTTCCACCCCCTCCTTTTTTAGCACAGGGTCCTCGAGGTCTAAAACTTGGGAAAATGTTGATTAGTCATCCCTGAACAACATCCTAAATTTTCATTAACTTCCGACCTTTTTCTATCTGAAACTACCTGTCGACTGAACTACAGTGTAACACTACTGAAGTTAATGAAATTGATTGTAATCAGCCAAGGACGAGAACGAGATCTTAGTTCTAGTGGTATTTAAATCATCACTGCTTAAAACTGCACGTTAACATTAGTATAAATAATTACTCTACCACAAATTGAAAATATGTAGGATGCAAGAATGAAAATAACGTGCCTATAAGTTATACTAGAGGGGAAACAGCTGACCAAAATTTGTACACTAAAATACCATATTTGACAAATATTACCAACTTAAAATACCAACATTACCTCAAATATTACTATATAATAACTATCTGAGTTGACACGCGAGTCGACACGGTTATAATATCTCTCCCTGTTTATATTAATTGTAGGACGTTTAAGAGACAAAGCGATAAGATTTTAAAAAGTGTAAAAAGCCGAATGAGGCACATGAAAATCGTCGATCAGATGATTTGGTTGTGACATTGGTTGCGATGTTGCAAGATTTCCTCATAATTTTCCTTTTTAATTATCGATGTTAATGTGCACGCGCACAAAATTACTATAAAAATACCAGTAATACCAAACAAAATACCAAATAATACCAAATATTACCAAATATTTCCAAATATCACCAAATATTTACAAATAATACCAATTTTTTTTTTTAAATACCAAAATATTACCAAAAATAGCATACTAATGATCACCAAATATCATCAGCGGTTTCCCCCTCGGTTATACTGTACCTACTTCTTAGTGTTAGAATACATTTTATATGTTAGTTTTATAAATAAATTATTTAAAAATGACTGGTTATTTTAGGGAGGCGGATAAATCTTATGTATAACATGGGGGTAAAGTGCCTTTTCCTCCATTGAACAGAAACTTTTTCCTCAGGAGGAAAAGTAAAACTTTCCTCCCTTGTTATGCAAATAGCTATTTAATAACATCAAAGCCATTTCATAATATGAACATCTTCATTCTAGAGGTATAAATAGGAGCCCACGTACATGTTATCGCCAGTGACCTCAAAAATCGAAGAAATTGGTATGCCTGGCTAGGAGTATACCTAAACATTTACGGTTACATAATAAATATTTTTTTTATAATAATTCCACATAGACAACCAGTCACCACGTCTGTCAAGTCGTAGTGTTAAAATTCTAAAGACGTTCCAATTAACGAAAATATAAATTTTAATTATTTCCTGTTACTTAGATTGGAACTTTGGAGTTGATTGTGTTTAGTTAATCAATTTTCGTTAGTCAAGTGTATTAGTAGAAGATTATAACAATTTTCATTTTCAAAATAATTTTTGGTGTTTGATCTTTACTCAGGAAAAAAATTAAATTGTCTACAGTTTATGTGTCTGTCTATACCAGAACAAAGACATTAAAATTACACTTCGAATTAAACATCCAGTATATTCACTTTATAATAAGACAATTCTCTCACCATACTAATCCTACTTTAATGTGGTCTGTCAGTTTTATTTAGTTTAGACTGGAAGTCGATTGATTGATTGGTTCGGCACCTCAGCCTTCATGCTGTTGTGGGAACCAGTAGTTCTTATCAGGTTCAACAGTCTTTTCACTGGGTCCTTCTTGGAGAAATCCTCCCTTTGATGCTTTAGTTCTAGGAGTCTATATCCCAATGAGATATTGCTTCACAATCGAAGATAATTTGAGAGGCTGTTTCCTACTTTTCCATGCAAAACCGACAGATAGGTTCCTCTCTATATATGCCGATTGTAAGAATGAGTAAACCTTTCACTTTCCTTATTTGGCCTCTGCTGAAGGTTTTTTGACCAGGAGTTTGCTGTATTCCTGTTTTAGCACATGTCCAGTACAACTGACGTTTAGTTTGAATACACCGAGATGTACAAACACGTGCAGTAGTTTTTGAAATCACTAATACTGGTTCAAACTCTAGGGTGTCTGCCTTTCCATTTCCTACAATACCCTTGTGCACCGGGTCCCACTTAAGAGTTACTCTATTATGGTTAGCCAGGGTTAATAGTTTTTGCTATTTAAAGTTACTATGTGTATTCTACAAAAATCAGTTCTGTATTTGTAAATTCCCGCCTGAACGTTTTGTGTTCCTCTTTTCACTACACACCTGCACCAGGTCTCATCTCTGGGAAACTTCAGTCTACTTGGTACTTGCCAGTCCTTTCTGTGAGGTATTCCTACCTCATATTTAGGGCAAGGAAGAAGTTTAATGGCCATTGCAGGTGATGATATCGAAATCATCGTTAAAATTTCAGCTATTGTGGTGAAAAAAACGTTCAATCAGCAGAAAGGCATATCGTTCTATTTCATTTGGTTAAGTAAACACTACACAACTGTTGAATATTGATGTTTATATTTATAAATAAATTTGATTATAATAAATACCGTTGTTTTAATATATCGTCAAAATTACGGATGGTAGTGATTTAGGGAAACGTTTGTTCTAGTTGACTAAGCGGGGAAAATTGAAAATATAATGAAAATTGATAAAAACCGTTTCACCACAATATCAATATGTATATTTTATTTAACAGTTCAGTAAACATAACCGAGTTTCAACAGAAATTTTTTTTCTTAGGCCATTTTCTCAGCCATTCCGTTCCCTGTATTAGCTTATACAGGTTCTTTGCTGGTTGGTTGTAGAAGTCTTCTGGAGTCATTTGGGTTCTGCCATACAGTTTCTGCCTTCTGTGGTTCAGCGACTCACAGTTGCATAGTATATGCAGAGCTGTTTCGGTATCCTTTTTGCATCTTCTGCATGTGAGGTCTCCGTTGTACAGCCCTATTTTGTTTAGGTGCTCCATTGTGGGAAAGACTCATTTACAACCGTATTGGCCCAGCTATTGAGCAAGTCATCCCACCCGAGCAGGCAGGTTTCCGAACAGGACGAAGTTGTACTGACCAAGTTTTAGCGCTGACCAACTTGATTGAAAATGGATTTCAACGTGGCTTGAAAACTGGTGCTGTCTTTATCGACCTAACAGCTGCCTATGACACAGTGTGGAAAAAGGGTCTACTAAGCAAGTTAATTAGAGTCATCCCGTGCCTGAAAATATGTGATCTTGTGAGTAATATGCTAAGTGATCGTTGCTTTCAAGTTCTCCTGAATGACAACTGTAGTAAAGTCAAGAAATTAAACAACGGCTTACCTCAAGGATCCGTACTAGCACCATTACTCTTCAATCTTTACACTCACTATCTTCCACCATCTAAATCCAGAAAATTTAACTACGCTGATGATATGGCCTACGTTTTTCAACATGAGAACTGGAATGAATTGGAACTAGCGCTTACCAACGATCTTAGTACCCTTATGGACTATCTCAAGAGATGGCGTCTTCAACCAAGTCTTACAAAAACTGAAGTCTGTTGTTTCCACTTGAATAACCGATTGGCAAAAAGGAAACTCAAAATTAATTTTGGAAATCGTGAACTTAATCACAATTTTCACCCAAAATATTTGGGAATAACCCTTGACCGATCATTGCCTTTTAAAGAACACCTTACAAAGACTGCGGCAAAATTACAAACACGAAACAACTTAATTCAGAAACTTTCATCTACTTCTTGGGGAGCAACAACGGATTGTATGCGTACAGCTGCGCTTGCACTTGTTTTTTCAACTGCCGAATACTGTGCACCAGTCTGGCTTAATAGCTGCCACGTTAAAAAAGTCGACACTCAGTTAAATTCCACAATGAGAATGATAACGGGGACTCTTCGATCAACTCCGCTGGAATGGCTACCTCCCCTAAGTCGCATAGCTCCTGCCAACTTGCGGCGTCAACAATCATTGCTAAGAGAATATACTAAAATACAAGAAAACCCTCACATTCCACTACATCATGATTTACGCAATGTACCACAGACAAGACTACGATCTCGAAAACCACCAATTCCTCTCGCCAAGCAACTGTACGACTTGGGTTTCAACATTAACGAATCCTGGTCAAACCAATGGCTTGAAGCCAATCGACAAAGCCCTATTTACGACTTTAAGCACAGTGAAGACCGCCCTTCGGAAAATAAATTGCCAAGAAAGGTGCTATGCAACTTAAACAGGCTTCGAACTCATCACGGCCGCTGCAACTCATTGATGTATAAATGGGGCCTCTCGGATACTGAAAGCTGTGTCTGCGGTCATCCTCAACAAACAACAGACCACATCATGATGGAGTGTCCACTTCTTGCCTACAACGGAGATATTGAAGAAATCAAGAATTTACAAAACGGAGCCATTGAATGGCTTAAGACATTGAACCTCTAATTCCAATTATAACCATACGCTAAATAATAATAATTGTGGGAAAGTGTCCCGTAAGTAGCCCCGTTATGGTGCGTAGTTTGTTCCTGCTCATTGAGAGCAGTTCTTTCGCTACTTTTTCCGATGGTTATTTTATGAATTGCACTTATTGTTTATAGATTTCCGTCAGGCCTATGACGCAGTGTTAAGAAAGAAATTGTATGAAGTACTGCGCAACCTTGGAGTTTCCCAGAAATTAATAAAATTAATAAAGTTGACCTTGGAACAAACATCAATGAAAGTATGGTTTTAAATGAAACTAAGTGTTTTTAAATGACTCCACAATATATTTGAAAAAATGTGTAAATTGCAATTTACACATTTTTTCAAATATATTGTGGAGTCATTTAAAAACACTTAGTTTCATTTAAAACCATATGATGAGTAGATTCCACGAAGTGAGGGTTTATACAGTTAACTCAATCAATGAAAGTATTAATAGAAGGAAAAGTATCCAAAAATTTCACCACTAAGAGGGGATTGAAGCAAGGAGACCCCCTCTCCACAGTTTTATTCAACCTTGTATTGGAATGGATCTCAAGGGAAAGTCAAATTCAGAGTCGAGGAATGATATTTCATTGCAAGCATCAGGTAATTGCGTATGCAGATGATGTCACGCTGATTGCAAGATCAAAAAAAGAGTTGGAACTGCTCTTCGGAAAATTGGAGGGTACAGCTAGAGCATTCGGGCTGCATATAAATACAGAGAAGACGAAGTATATGGAAATGAGGCAAGATCCAAATGAGTTAACCAGAGAAACTTTGTTCAGGACAAGACACAGAATATATACCTTTGAAAAAGTGGATAAATTTGACTATTTAGGAGTACTAATCACTAACAAAAGTGATGAAACTCTTGAAATAGAAAAAAGATTATCCAAAGGAAGTAGATCACTTGGGGCATTAAATTACCTATTGAAGTCAAAACAAATATCAAAAAAAGCTAAAATAAGAGTATATAGAACGATTATACGACCGACGGCACTCTACGGATGCGAATCGTGGATTCTAACCAAAAAAAATGAAACAAAGATTGAAATATGGGAAAGAAAAGTACTGAGGAAGATACTAGGAGGTAAAAGATTGGAAGATGGGACATGGAGGAGGCTAACGAATAAAGAAATAAAGGTATCGTATGGATAAAGGCACAAAGAGCCAGGTGGTTGGGACATATATGCAGAATGCCTAAAGGTAGACACACTAGTAAAGCGATCCTTGAAGGAGAAGGAGGTAAAAAACGAAGAGGCAGACCGAGGAAGAAATGGGTGGAGACGGTAGTAGAGGACATAAAGGAAAAGGGGATAGAAGATTGGAGAAGAGTTGCGGAAGATAGGAAAAGGTGGAAAGCCCTAGTAAGAAAAATAGAGGAAGATGAAGAAACCTAATTCAAAAATGTATACAATTGGTATACCTATGTAATTAATAAGTCCTAAGGCCTGTAGAACTGTAATATATATATATATTTTATGAATTTCTTCCCATGTATTTGCCTGGTCGTATTCTTCCAGAGTTTATTGTGTTGTTCTTTCAACCACCCTTTTAACCATAACCTCGTTAAGCTTCTGGGGATGTCCGTTCATCAGAGTTGACGATCCTACTCTTGCGAGTTCCTCAGCTTTTTCATTGCCTGCGATTCCTTCATGACCTGAGACCCACTCCAGTGTTACATTGTTCCGAGTCGCCAGTCTTCTAAGTTCTTCGCCGCATTCCCATACTAGCCGAGATGTCACCTTATAGCTCTGAAGTGCTTTAAGGGCGGCTTGACTGTCACTGTAGATCCTGATCTGCCTGTTGTAGGCTCTCATATTATTAGCCCTTGCACATGCAAGTATTGAATAGACCTCTGCTTGAAATACAGAAGCGTATTTGCCAAGCGAGACGATCCCTTCATATTTGCTCGTCTTGCTGTATATGCCCGCTCCGGTGCCGAGTTCATTTTTTGATCCGTTTCAACAGAAATACAAAAGTCCTATATTGTAAATCCAAATAAATCGTTAATACCCACGTTTTTATGGTTTGCTTCCCAATAAAATATAAATTGCTAAAGTAATAAACGGAGATAGTAAAATATTTTTAATGCATTTGGGATTAACGTTAAAATCAACCATTAACACTATATGATTTATACAGAGCGTAAAAAAAGTCAATTGTCATTAGGTACTATTATTCGATTTTTTCTTTTTTTGATTACACGAGGGTTATCTTTTATATTTTACATATAAACTAGAAAGAAACAGTCGATAATTTTAAAATACTATTGTTTTTCAAAGTATTTCCCTCGACTAGAAATGCATTTTTGGAAGGTCCAACAATTCGATGTTCAACTTTCAATATCTCATGGTTAGAATCCAAACAGAAGGGATCAATATAACTTCAAGTCAAATGTCAATATATTTGTCCGTTGTACAACCAATCAACTTGCTGCGCTACCAATTTTGGGCAAATCCTCGGGAAAAAATAAACACTTTCAACTCTTCGTCATTATTTCAAAGAATACTTCCTTTTTTACGGGTGATTCAATGCCGAAAAATCACTCAAATAGTATATTATGCAATAGGCACAAAATGATGCCCATTTTGTTGCGAATTGCATACTATACTTTTTCTATGACAACATATTGTTCACGTTTAATACATGCATACATTGCAAAAACTTTGAGAGAAATCAACTGATAATATTTCATTACTCCGAACTCGCCGCTAATGGGCTTTCTATCAGAATCAAAATATAAATTGGAGGAATATGTAAATATTCTCTTTACTGCTATTTCTAATAGGTACACAGAAATAGAAGCCCATAAAAATGTATTTATAGAAAACAACTATGAAATTACTCGTTACCTACTAAAACTTTGACAAAACGATCTTCTGACATTTCATCAATTTGTCGCTGGACGTCATAATTTGACAAGCCGTAGTCGTCGTGATTTTAGAGTGAACCTAGATCTAACACGAATTATTCCATTTCGCATTTGTTGCTTGCAACTTGCCTAGCAGCCGATGCAAAAATGAAATTCTATACAAAATATGCTTGTTTATGATTGAAGTAACTGTTATAAATGAACATTTATCGAGGTTATCGTAGAAAAAAATAATTTTGTGCTTCTACCAAAATGACAGTTGAAAAGTGTTTATTATTGCCCGAGTTTTTTCCCAAAATATATCTAGAGTTCATATAATAACCTTTTTGGTGTGCGTCATGGATTGTTAATGACCTTTTTAACACATTACGTTGGAACTGTTGGAAGAAATGGAAAAAAAGGCAGGTCTTTGATTAATCCTAATTAAAATCTCACAATAGTAAACCGTTTAAATGTATTACAAATTAAAAACGTTAATCCCAATCTTTGACTTAAAAAAATTGATAGGTGACTTTAGATTATCTACGCGCAAGCGTGACCTATCAATCGGGAGAAATTACATCATTCCAAATAAAATGCAGGCGTACCTTCCTCAGCGGCAATGTGTCTTTTTCTAATGTCCCACTGACAGTTCTTGTCAGGTCTGTACTTTGTTGTATAAGGTCAATTATTATTTATGAAAAAAGAATATTCATCTTATTGTTATATAAATTTATTAAAATAATACAAAAATATGCCTAGATACACAGAAAAACATCAGCATTTTGAAAGATCTTAAGTATTTTCAGTTAGAAAAAGAAGCTGGTAATTATTAATTTCATAGCCTTTTCGAAATTTGGTTGAATACGATCCTGATGATTTTATTCATCAAATTTAAGGTTAGCTATATGTCAAAATAGCAAATAAAATAAACAACATAACGAAAACCCGGATATACGTCACAAACGATGACACACACCAAGAAGGCTATTGAATGTACTATATAAAAAATATGTTCTTGGTATCTGTTTGTTGGATTCTTGCTGTTTTGCAATTTATTTGTTAATAACACTCGTATGTAAAAAAGTCACTAAGGTTCTTTTGTTTGCAATAACTCAATGCAATAGTTTCATACTGACATCTCTTCGTGGTCGGTTACCTCGATTTTCAATGCGTTATTTTAGTGGTGCAACGCTGACCAGTTATTTGATCTTGCAAAGGAATTGTTGCTACCTGAACCGCTTTTGAGACAAACATCGCCACTATGCTTGTGGAAACACATCGAGAAGGTATAAGTTGTCGGATTTGGTTCGTCTTGAACCACCTAAACGGTCGTCTGACGTTTATTTTCGGGTTCATAAGAGGAAATCCTGGATTATTCTCCACTGACAATACACCAATTGCTTTCAGGTTTTCCGTTAACAGATGCGGTATCCAACGAAACACTAGTTTCTTTGAAATGCTCAAGGTGGCTCAAATTTCATCTTCTTGGATCAACGTACGTACAGCATCGGCGTCATAGGGTGCCTGTCGTTGTTGGTGGACCTGTTCTTGGATCAGTCCACGTTCAAATTCTCCATACCAACGATAAATTGTCCACTAATGTGATGCTGTCTTCAAAATTGAGCGATACGTTTCTTGGATCAATTCCATTTTACGAGAAAAATTCAGTTTAGGCACAGTTAATTTTTACATTTGATAATTGTTGACAGGCGCCAACAAAATCAAAAATCATTTACAGAATCATATGGATACCCAGTATTTGCTTGAACTTCTGGCATAGATTTTGGTCAAACTTCATATTTTCCAACTTTAAAAGACAGTCAAAAATTACGTCTTTACATATTTAATTATTCTTTTAGGTATTTACTGTAATTTTTGTAGCACTTTATTAGCGTTTAAAAAAACATTATTAATAAACAACAAACAGGGTTTGGACGTGTTCGGACGATCTACAATTAATTGGTATTGTGTTTTTAGTAATTTTATCAATATAATTTATTCAAGAAGATTAATAACCAATAATTATGTTGATCAATAAGTGAGAAATAACCTTGAGAGCTGATTTAATACTTTTTTTCTTCTAAATATTTAATGCAAGAATTTATTAATTGAACCACGTTGATTAAGTCATAAAATGTATTTACAATGTTATGACTGCCTGAAAAACAACCTTATCGTTCAAGTTATTTATTAAAATTTAAATATTTTCACGCTCACACATAAACTGAGCACATACGGTATAAAAATGGAAATGAGATCGGTGGTTGTGACACCCATAGGTGACACCTTCGATTAATAAACAGACCAGATAGTATCAGCTGATACTTCTAGCCACAATATCCTGATTTATTTTTATATTTTTTTATGAAAAATGTATGATTTATTTTCATCACTCAATTGAAACTTCCATAATTTTGTTCTCTATATTTGAGGGTATCAAACTGAGGGACCCGACAGACGTTGACCTGTCCTAACGTTGGCTTGCATGCTATTGGTTTGGGTACCATAATTTATTTTGACAAGTAACTTTCATTTATTCAAATCAAAATACGGGGTAATATTTTTAAAACAAATATGAAACCGATGTATTCTAGTTTGGACTCGCCCTATATACGGTCTCTTATGGAAGCAAATCTATAGTTTATTCATAAGTTCGGCGGAGCAATAAATCAATTAATTGGGCAAATTCCAGAAGCGTTCAAAATTATGTATGTAACTTTAGGAGCCTGAAATGTAATAAGGAGCTATTAAAAACTTGGGAAACGAAATGAAACGATATAAACTGGATATATTGACAGAAACCAAGCAAAATAAAGAGGGAGTAACATTATGGAACAGGATTCATGATAAATAAAAGATTCAAAGGTATGCTACTGGACTTTAATGCAGTCTCGGAAAGAATAAGCAATATAGAGTACGGCATTTTTATCTTTATTCAAACAAATATAATTATAATTATAGAATTTAAATTTTTTGTAGTTTCTCTGCGACTTTCATCAACAGTTTTGAAACAAACCAAATAGTGTAGTTTAAAGAACGTTAAATACATAAACACAGCCTTCTGTATGTTCCTTGTGGTGTATTCATTCTTCTTTTTGTTAATTATTTTGAGAAATTAAATCACAATATTTTCTATATTTATCAATTCAACAATCAGGTTCTTTAAGACGACTTGAATTTCATATTAGTCATTACCACTAATGTAAAATATAGAACGTTAATGCTGCTGGGTGGTATATCGATACTAGTTAAAAGAACACTATTTCTAGTAATCCGGGGAAGTAAGGATATAAAATGGAAAAGTTTTCCATCGGAGATTTTACTTTTTAAACGAAAGTATATGTAATATAGACTACTTTCCTAGATTTGTGAGAAGAATCCGCTCGAGCTTGCGATGCAGCTTGCAAGCAAAGCTTGGAACACGTGAGATGAAACAGTTTTTCGTCCATAACTCCATAACTTTAGATTTGATTATAGAAAAAAATTGTGGGCATCAAAATTGTAGGTAATTTTATACCGTATAAAATGACGTAATGCTCAGGATGTGGAGTTTACTCTAGAGCACTAAGCCTAAAGATTAAGTGGGAAATGGGAAACAATACCAGCGTGATTCAAACAGAACTGGCTGGTATCTCAATTGCCACAAAAGAACTAACCAGAAGAGGAATTTCTGGCAAAAACATAACAATCTGCACTGAAGTAGACAAGCCATATTAGCCTTGAACAGACAACGTGGGTTAAAAGGCACGACAGGAGTAAAGGAAATCGCATAGCCGATTCTTTAGCCAGGGAAGCCACTGGACTAAAAATTCTAGGACCCAGTGACACCTACGGCCTAACGACTTCGACAATTGCGGTACTAGCCAAACGTTGACCCATGCTCAATCCCTTAAGAGATGGGGTGGAATCAATTGATGCAGTCTTTTTTCCAGGATCACCCTGGGCGACCCTGGGAAGCTTTCGCCGAAGAAATATTTGGTGATGACCAGGAAAAACCTACGTTTAACAGTAGGATTTCTGACTGGCCACTGTCAACTAAGGAAACACCTCCATACTATGGGGCTAGTGGACACACCCCTATGCAGGATGTGTGAACAGGAAGATGAACTGTCAGGCATGTCTTATGCGAATGTCCGGAGTTTTTGTCAATAAGAGAGTGTTTGTTCGGTGAGTCTTGGCCTACACCTGCCGATATAAAGGAGATGTCTCCTAGTGACCTGTCCACCTTTCTGAGAAGGACAGGATGGACGATGACCTAGGAGGACAACTCCTCGGGAGGATGTACAATGGGTCACATGTGCTGTGAACCTACACTCACCCTCCCTAATCTACAGATACAGGTACAGAGATACGTAATGCAATTTTTTCAACCCTTAATTTTTGAAATATTGAAAAAAACTTTGCAAAATGGTTTTTAAGCGACCAACATAATTAGAATAACAATAACGACTTCATAATATATGAAAATATAGTAGTGCGTTGGTGTTTATCTATAGGTACGCGGTTTATTGCTATCGATAGATAAGATAGTTTTATGAACAATAACAACAACAAAATTAATAATGATCATAAATAATAAATTTTTTCACATAATTTTTTACGAATTTTAACTGAAAAAGATTTTTTTTTCCGTTTCTCTTAAATTTGACGTTGGAAAATATGATTCATGATTCATTATTATTTTGTCTCCAAAAACCATGTATTTTGGAAATAAAATTCGGACTGAGACAAAAATATTGGAAATTTTGAGTTTCTGATCGACTCCTTGAATTGTTCAATAAAAACTCTAAATACTATCATTTTTTCATAAATGTACTGTCAATGAATGAATAAAAATTCAACAGTTGACTCACTCAAAGAGTGAACCGAAGAAAGCAGTAGCGGCAGGGTGTGTGTATTAAATGACGTGCGCGGTTGAACGAAGTTTTATGGTCCTCATTCGGTTTAATATTTTTGTATCAGTGGCTATTAAACTTTGAATACTGTTTTCTCCGCTTCTACTGACCGAATCTGAATTTTTTTTTCAAAATACGTGGTTTTTGAAGACAAACAATGAATCCATGAAATAAATTATTTTTTTTTTTCATTTTCTTAACCAGCATCAACCGTAATAGGTTATTAGCGGTGGTATAGTGTTTTTTGGTTAGTCAGTTCAGTTTACAGTGTGCTCAGTATTAAAATTTATAGGTAGGTCACTAGGAAAAAAAATTAAGATTCGCTTAAATAAGTCTATCGCTTTTAAAAAATGTATTGTTCCGGTATAGTTTTTTATAGTTTTTATAACGTCCAATTTAAAAAAAACGGAAAAACTAATTATTTTTTTCAGTAAATCGTGTAAAAAATAAAGTGAATTTTTTCAAGAAATATTCTTGTTATTGTTCATAAAACTACAACTTATTATCTATCGATTGCAGTAAACCGCGCATTGATAGCGTTAATGTTCATGAAATGAGACGAGATTGAAAAAAAATATATTGAAATTCTGTAGGGCAGCCATTTTGAATTTTCAAAATTTGAAAGCACCAACGTTTTCAGGTGCCAGACTACTATATTTTCATATATTATGAAGTCGTTATTGTTATTCTAATTATGTTTGTCGGTTAAAAAAACCATTTTGCAAAAATGTTTTAAATTTTTCAAAAATTAAGAGTTGAAATTTTTTTTAATATTGCATTAGGTACACCATCAAATTACCTACAATTTTGATGCCCACAATTTTTTTGTATAATCAAATCGAAAAAAGTTATGGACGAAAAACTGTTGCATTTCACGTGCTCCAAGCTATGCTTGCAGGCTGCATCGCAAGCTCGAGCGGAATCTTCTCACAAATCTAGGAAAGTACACGATACACTTACTCACGGTATGCTGATTTCTACTCCAAACTGCGTCTGAGCCGCGCAGTTACGTCACGCGGGAACCAGAAATTTACACCCACCTCTCACCAGTCTTTCGATTCATTGTGTTTTCATGCAATACAAGGTGTTGTTAGCTTTAATTTAAATTTTACTTGAGTTGTTTCGTTTATTTGGAATTTTATTACCCACTAATTTACTGTTATTAGTGTTATTTAATACTGTTCTATAATATAAGGCTGTTTTTGTTTTGTAACGATTAAGGGAAATTAATAGGAAAATCAGTTTTCAAAACTGCCTTAAAAAACTGGACAAGAATATGTCAAAATTTACAAATTTCAATAAATGATTATAAATATAAGATTTTTCTACTCCTATACTATAAATTATTAATTAAATGCCAATTTTCAGTTTCATAATGACTCATTATAACACTGGTTTTTATTGTGAAACTGAAAAATTGACCAATAGAAATCTAGATTTTTAAATAACCAAGTAGACAGACCCAATATTATCTGTAGAATGTCGAGAAAAGACCAAAATAAATATCCAGCACCAGACCCAAAAAACTTAATGACCAAGGTAAATAGGTACATATTTGAACTTATTAATTTTTGTTTTCAATAATTTATTACTAATTTTGTATATATATATATATATATATATATACGTTTTATATTAGTTTAATGTGGTCCCGAGACCTGGTTTGTGCATTTTTTTTCAAATCAAATTTCTTTTTAGTAGAAAAAATAGCGTATGCAAGTTTCATTTAATGGTTATTAATACACTCGCATTAACCATACGAAACTCGCCTTTGGCTCGTTTCGTATACCAGTGACACCTTTGTTAAGGAGTCTTGTATAATAAATACAATATAATGGTGGAAATATGAAATATAAAATATTTCTGTTTCAAATCTTTTTAAAATGTAAAAAATATGTATTACCTTCATATTTCTACACGTTTTGTACATTGTTAACTCCCAGCCTCATTGTACTTACCAAAAAAAAGATAACTAAGTTACTGATAATAAAGTAATATTTCATATTATATCTGGAAAACCATGTCGCATTAAAATAATCATTCATAAAGTGGAAACATGCATGAAAATTAAACACAATCAGAGTATTTTCCATATATTTAGCATTGTACATCACCGATTGAGATTCCCACATGATGTCACACGCTGTCGGCTACATGCGCAAGAACATACCGTGAGTAAGTGTATCGTGGGAAAGTAGTCTACAATATACTTTCGTTTAAAAAAGTAAAATCTCCGGTGGAAAACTTTTCAATTTCACGACAACTTTCGGAATATAGGTAAATTGATGACAAATAGGTTTTACTACATTTACACCATCAAGATTAATAGCAAAATATCAACTAATTCACAAAAATAGTAATAAATACAACCGTTAACGACACTGGCTCATCGGAGGTTAGTCTATTTTTATTTAATACATTTTATTGTAAAACCAGATCTACAATTTCTTGTGCATTAATATAATAATTCTCAGTCATTCGTAAGGATGAAGGTATCCTTCCATAAAAATTAATTATACTTAAAGAAGTTTTTTCCTTTTACTTCGACGACAGCTGCACTTAATTTTAATTGATATTTTGCAATTAATCTTGATCGTAACTTAGGTGGTAAAACCTAAATTGACATTAATTCACCTAGAAATAGTGTTTTATCGATATACCGCACAGCGGCATAAACGTTCTATATTTTAAATTACTGGTAATGACTAATATGAAATTCCAGTCGTCTTAAGGAAACTGCATCCTTACGAATGACGAAATCCAATTGACTGAAAATGATTAAGGTCAATAATATTAATGCACAAAAAATTGCAGAGCTGGTCTTACAATTGATAAATTAACTCCAATGTTAAAATGTCATATACCTGGAAATGTTATTGTCACTTTGACATCGATAAAAAAGGTGCATCCTTCTATATCGCGATAAAATCTCCTCTTCCTCAATATCTAGTAAGCGGACGTCACTTTTTCACAATGACAATGAGTCGCAAGTTTGGTTACGTATAATTTAAGTTGTTCATCCATATATTCTGTCGTTAATTTATCTTGCCAAAAAAACACTCGAGCTTTTCTTTTATCAGATAAATTTCTCTTTAACTTAAAGTTTTTCTAATCACTAAATTTGCTCGAAAAACTGACATTAGATAAAATCCACCTTCCACCTTCGGTGGAAGATTTTATCATGTCAGTTTTTCTCGTAAAATTAGTGATTGGCAAAACTGTTTCGTTGCAAAGAGAAATTTATCCTATAAAAAAAAGCTCTTGTGTTTTTACTGTTGATAAATAATTAACTCCAATGTTAAAATGTCATATACCTGGACATGTTATTGTCACTTTGACACTTTTTTATCGGATAAAAACTTCTCTTCCTCAATATCTAGTAAGCGGACGTCACTTTTACACAATGACAATGAGTCGCAAGTTTGGTTACTTCTGTCGTTAATTTATCTTGCCAAAAACACTCGAGCTTTTCTTTAATCAGATAAATTTCTCTTTAACTCAAAGTTTTGCCAATCACTAAATTGTCAAGAAAACATTTTTGTATTCTGTGTAAAATTTTATTTAAAATTGCAAAGCGCTTTCGGCGGTTTATAGGCCATCATCAGTGCCATACTCGTCAGATATGAAACAAGAAACCTAGTCAAATGTCTACAACACATTAACGTCACTGTTAAAATTACATTAAATTTAAAATTTAAAAAAAAAAATTAATTATCCCCTGATTGGGGTTGAACTGTCTTCATATTATGAACATTTTTAATTTTATTAAATTCTTCAGCCACTAAACGAACACGTGTTAGTAGACCGGAAGACGAAGTGACACCCCAATAAAAATAAAAATAAGTTCAATTGCACTTTTAATTTTCTTAAATTCGCTCTGATTTAATAAAAAATGGATAGTTATGAAAAAGTCGAACTCCATTTTCATTCCACTTTCGAATACTTTCAACTGCGTATGAGATAGCCAGACGGGTGGAGGCACAGGAAATTTGAAAGTTGAACGTTTTTCCCTTTGATCGGATTATGCAGATTTTTGAAATAACCTAACCAAAAATACAATAAAAAGTACTATATGTGAGTATAGAACTGTGTGTTTCATCCAATACTTATTCGTAATATTCGACAAATAACACACTAACCCAGAATTTTGAAATTGAAAAAAAAATTGTAATGAAACCAATCATAATTTTTTACAATTTTTGTGAGTAATGGTTTTTTAACCATTGAGATTTTTAGTTTTATGAAATTCCAGCTACTAGTCTCAGTTTTATATATTTACGTAAATTCTAATACAAAACTTTTGTCATCTAAACTTATTAATAGCCGAGAAACCCTGCAGTCTCACCCATAATAGTACACACTGTACTATAGAATTTCATCTTAAGACATCGCCAACGTACATTCCCATTTGCCCACCCATCTTCTAGCTTTTCAATAGCTCCCAATTTTGTGTAAACGCATAGAGATTTATATGTAGTTTAATACGAGTATAATATACCTACAAAGTATAGAATAGTCTGTTACCTGAGAATTACCTTCAAGGGTTTTAACCGTTTTTGGTATACTTCATTCCAAGATACTTCGCTTTGACTCATGCCAACATAATTGATTCAAGATTCAAGACCAAAGCCCACAGCAATAACACATAATAGTAATATGATTATTTTAAAACTGAAATGTTTGGCTGTTAAAATAATGTTTGAGACTAATTTTTGAATTTATTTAATTATTTTATTGTTTCTTTGTGCTATTGTGTTTAGTACTGATACAATTCCTAGATTGCATATTTTTTTTATAATATTGATTGCCAGCTCACTTTGTTCCTTTTCAATTCTTTTCCAATTTCATATCAGTTACTGTAAAAAATGTATATTTGATACCTTCCACTGTTTTGCAGATACCCTGTAGGTATAGTACAAAATGTTTTTAAAATGTAACTCCTTTTTTTTATTTGAAACATTTTTTGATAACATCTGCCAATTACATTAGATGAAATAAATCAAAGCGTATACTTTGGGCCACCCTGTCTGTTTTTTTTACAAAATAAATTTTATTTAGTAGCTAAATTTTACCGACTCCAGATCTGTTACTGTTTACTGTACAATGACACCTAAGGCCAGATATCAAATCAACGAAATATTGTGAATTATTCTTTACTTGAATCTGTTATTTCCAAATTTTATTAGTATTTTCTTGTTTTTTATGCTAAATTCATTCAGGCATGAACAGCGAATGACGGTTTGCGTAGCAATTTAGGAATTTTTGAAAGATGATTCAGCAACAGACGGACAGTCTCTAATAAAAAAAAGTTAATAGTTTACTCCATGTGGGTCAACGATTCACTTCTCGGGCCTCGGGCTACAACCTATCTTTGTAAAAGTATTAAAGGGGCGTTCAGAAAAGAGACGAGATTATGCGAGTGCCTCTGAGAATAGCAATATCTCATTATGTTTTGCATTCTGCTTTTTACTAGGTTTCTATCTACGAAATGTTTTGTTCTATATAGTAAAAGGGTATATGTAAAGGTCAAAAACCTTATTTTGAAACTCAAATAGTCAACAGCACTCTCAAGAAAGCTGGGGATAAAAGAGAAATTTAAAGTTGGAACAGCCCTTTTGTTTAATTAATATTATATTTAAATAGTTACTGTTTTTTTTTTTCGAGGACTGTGTTGATTAAAATTGATTTCTGGATATTGTGCTTGTCGATATTGACAAAGAATTTTATAGCTAAAGTTCTTTTCACGATCTAAGAAACTGACCTGACCTGAGATAGGATAATGACATGCAATAAAGCCATAAATGTATTAGTCGTGACATTGTCGTATTTATTTTGTTGGCGAATAATAAATTATTTACCTGAAAACTCTATAAGACTTTTGGGTCATTCTTATTATAAATACTCAGTACTTTTTGTTTTTCATCAGGTATAGTGCGGCTCTGCACGATAAATACGAAAAGTTTTATAGTTTTATTGCATTTCAAGCCTAAGTCAAGTCAAGTCAGTTTCTTAGATTGTGAAAAGAACCATAACACCGACCTAAACATCTCTCAGTTCCCAATGTAAGTGTAATTTTGAAAACCATTCACAGGATTGTCTACGAAGACCAGAGTAAATAAATATTTTTTCTACGACCATACGTTTTAACCCACTTTCCCGCACGCATTTTAGTTTTGAAAGTGTCACTTCCCCGCACTAGTGCGGGAAAGTAAAATTATGCAAATTTTGACCCTATTAGATAGTTTTTTTACTTCGGATGTTATAACTATTGTTACAACAGGAGAATAAATATTCACGAAATAATCCATCAAATAAAATCTACATCTTTTCTAGCTTTTTGTTGCATTTTTAATTTTTTGAAAATATAAAATAATGAAGATATTTTGATATTACCCTGTACATTCTTTAAAGTAGTGTCACAAAACAACTATCAAACCAACCGGGTTTAATATAAAAAAATATATCAAATATAGTATATTAAAGTATAAGTGGATATTAAGGTCTTTAAAACACGCGCGATTTTTCGAGCACGACGGCGAAGCCGGAGTGCTCGAAATAGAACCGTTGCCGTCACCTTCATCGTCATCTTTATGTGACCTGTAACCGATGCCATCCTCATCGACGTCATCTACTCACCAGTTAACACCAAATAACTCCACTGGACTGGCAATTTTAAGTAATTTACAGAATGCAACAAATTGTGTTTTTAATATTAATATTTATAATAATCAATCGTTTTTGGTTAAAGTTTTGTATATGTATGTTGAAAGAAAATAACTCTTGAAAAATGGGTTGGTATTCTTTTTTGTATATACGGTCGTAGAAAAAATAATGTTCCTAACTCATGCGTAAAGTGTCTTTCCCGTCCTTGGCCGCTTGCCCGAACTCCGCTCCGCGTCGTTCGGGTCAACGGCAGTCGCGTGCGGGAAAGTATCACTTTCCGCACTTGTTAGGAAAATAACTATATTTATTTGTAAGCAAATTAATGACAAGGTATGTATTATTTTCCAGTTATTTTTATATTATTGCGTTGTATGTATGTACACTGTGGGCCGAAATAAAGGAGTACATTTTTTCATTGAAAATATTTTTTTGGATTTTTGTGCGATTTCTTTTCTTTTTGCAGGGCCAATAACCTAACATGTCCTTAACATGACTGAATTTGGAAGCAAAAATAATGTATAGGGTCGGACTTTTTTTATAACAGTGCATTTGAGCTCGTTGTAAATGAAAACTATCTTAGCTAAAATTGTACTAATATGCTTCTTCGGTAGATAAACTATCCAGAACACTTCAGTGAAAAGGAAATTTTCCGAATAACATTTTAACAAATAACACATTTATGAAAACAGTTTAGTAACTTTCAAACTTGAAGAAAAATATAAACAGCCCAGAATTAAATCCGGTTGATTATACAATTTGGGGAATTTTCGAACAAAATTTGTATGAGGGACAACAATTTGAAACAATCGAGCAGCTCAAAGAAAGAATGCAGTTTGTTTGGAACAATTTTGAACAGGGTGCAATAAATGGGGCTATCAATTTATGGCGCAGACGACTTCAAGAAGTGGTAAACAATAATGGTGGCAACATTCATAATATTTTACTGATAGCCCCATTTATTGCACCCTGTTCAAAATTGTTTTAAAGTTTTAAAGTTACTAAACTGTTTTCATAAATGTGTTATTTGTTAAAATGTTATTTAATAAAAAAATGGTATTTCGCGAATCCGGTAATTTCGGAAAATTTCCTTTTTACTGAAGTGTTCTGGATAGTTTATCTACCAAAAAAGTATATTAGTACAATTTTAGCTAAAACAGTTTTCATTTGCAACGAGCTCAAATGCACTGTTATATAATTTTTTTTGTAAGTCCGTCCCTGTACATTATTGTTGCTTCCAAATTCACAGTCATGTTGAGGACATGTTAGGTTATTAGCCCTACAAAAAGAAAATAAATCGCCCGAAAAACAAAAAAAATATTTTCAATTAAAAAATGTAGGTACTCCTTTATTTCGGCCCACAGTGTATTATTATTATATCCCGAGTATTACAAGATTTTCGTCCATAGATGTTTATTTATGCAAGATTGTGTTGCGGTGTTGAACAAAATTGCTTAGGCACTTTTGATTTTTAAAAGGCTCGTCTCGAATCTCACTCTAGTCTCGTGGGCATGACTACCGAAAACCGAAATCAACTCATCTGGTTAAGACTATTATTATTTTGCTAAAATTTTCTCGGCTCAATTCTATTTTTCGACTAGCTCATCAACATCAACTTTATAAATTCAGCTTCAAACTTTGTCGTAAATTTAACCAAACACAACAGTAAATTTTGACATATGACAGGCGCCAAGTATGTTGTTATGTGCAACACTTCAAATCCTCGCGATGAAAACTAATCGTTTCGCAAAGAAACGATTAAATCCTTTGTTGTTTAATAATCAACAAGTACCTACTGCCGATTAAAAACCTTGACCCTACGTGACTGTCACTGAATAACGCAGCAAAGTGTTCTGGTACGGTATGTACAAAATGAACCGGAAACGGTCCGAGAATGTCGGATATGGCAACTAGATCCGGTCGACCATATCTCCACCCTCCTACATAATATACACACATTACATAGTTCGTATGTATAATATGTTATTATCTGTCTTTCTATCTATCGATGACGATGACGACGACGACTCGATGCGGGTGTCATTTTGGTATTCAATCAGACCGCTAACAAACTGGTTCTGTCGTTGAACTGTGTTGTTGGCCTTTTATGTTTATTAAAGTAGTTGGTTGATTAACAGAGACGTGACTACTGG
>CAJUYH010001494.1:46162-61839 GCA_910591685.1 Galerucella tenella | reverse complement strand
TATGTTTATTAAAGTAGTTGGTTGATTAACAGAGACGTGACTACTGGAACTTTATGACTTACGGGCCGAAGTAAATACCAGAAAATTTCTACAAAAAAAAAATTATAGGGAACGTAAATAGATTTATGGACAGATCCGGAGATACGTAGAAATTTGTATTTTTTTAATACAATAGAATCTCGATAGCTCGAATCTCAAGGGAAATGCTAAAAAATTCGAGATAATAAGAATTTCGAGATATGTAGAGTTTAGCTGATCAAATTTCGATATAAAAAGGTGCAATTTATGAATTACAAGTTTGCTTTTTGCAATTCGTGCATATTAAAATTCGCAGGGAAAGTCTAAATAATGGGCTCATTTACATATTTTTATTTATTTTACCATTAGGAAGAGCACACCATTTTGAGGCTCTGTGCAAAAATTTAGACGTCAGCGAGACTCCCAAGTCGCCTGAAAAAAATTATAAACATTAAACAGCGCTCCTCTCCGAATTTCAGGCGTGACGTCATCGCATACGAAATCTAACTTTCAGAGAGCGGATACCTCCCGCGCCGATCGGTTTTGGTTAGATGACTACATTTAAAAATAATAAATACATAGATATAATTCATAGGTATCCAAACAATAAAAAAATTGAAAAACGTAAATAACAAAAAACAAAATAAAAATAAAAACAAATTCGCTACAAATATAAACACAACAAAAAAAATATAAAAATTCTAGTTCTAAAAACATCAACAAAAACAAACAAAAATAAATTCTCACGAATTTTTTTTTTAAATATTAATTTTTCTTGATTTAACCGAAGCGAATCGTTTGATTACTTCGCTTAAATCAATTTTTTCCAAAGTTTCCTTTTCGATGCTAAGAAGGGCCAGTTTAGTTAACCGATCCTGTCCCATCGTCGTTCTTAAATAGGAAAGAATTAACTTTAACTTGCTAAAAGATCGCTCACAACTTGCGATCGATGTAGAAATAGTTAATACAATACGATACACGATGTCCGTTCGGAGCTTAAAATTTTATGTAGTTACAGCGCCCCCTTCAGTCAGCCGGTGGCCTTATCCCGCTTTTTGCGCCTGCGTACCGCCTCTACGGCCGGATAGCAGCCACTAAGACCGCGGGTTGCGCGGCGCCCCCCAGTGGCTGGCCCGGGTCATTTTGCCCCTTCTGCCCCCCCCCTCGGTTCGCCACTGACTTTGCTTGCTTATATGCTCGTTATTTTTTATTATACGTTTTAGCAAACTCAAAACAGTGTTATGTTTGTGAAATAAGAACGTTTAGAAATAATTTAAACTATTCGACACAATGGACCAGAACCAGAGTAAAAAAGCTATAAATATTGTGCGGTTCCAGAATGTAAAAGTACTACGATTAAAACATCTAACAAAACATTTATTTCTATAAATAAGGATGCAAAAAAATGGAATGGCAGAAAAGCATAAAAAGACTCGAAGCATTCACTGATAAGTCAACATACTTTTTTATGTGTATTTTTAGGATTTCATTTTTCTTCAATCAGAATCGTTATAAATTACCTAATAAAATACGTTGTGAATCCATATTGAGAGGGTTATTGAAAGCCACACGCTTGTATTAATCTAAACTTATTAAAAAAAGTAGATAATATTGTTCTTATAGCTTGTGGTGTTATTAATGTTCAAACTTATTTAATAAAATAATAGGTCAGTTCTTCACAAATTAAATTTTATTAGATACTGCTTTTTTCCAAACAACGGGTAATCTTTTTCAGATCATCAACAAAACTGGCGTATATTATATGTTTTAAAAGAAATTATTTTATTTGATTCCAAGTCCGGATCAGCTCTAACAAATATCGCTTTTTTTACCAGTGAGGTGCATTTGAATCTGATGTAAACATTTGGAACCAATATTAAAATATCAATCAAAATAAGTTTTTCTTGTTCTTTCCAGCATTGGTGATTTAATTTCTACTACACATTCATCATAAATAGCATTTGGAGAAGCTCCTTTAATTGGGCAGTCTGCAGTTGAAAAATTGCAATTTTTTACTGAGCAACCTGTAGCGTTATCTCCGTAACTTTGTCCATCAGACCAGGAATAAAATAAAACATCTGGAATCACCCTGTATATCATTTAAGAGAGCATATAATTATGAAAATATTGACATTTTTAATCATTCTGGCCGAAAAACAGTCAAAAACGATGTGTCACATAGTATAAAATTATAATTCAATAAACTCGTGTTTTTTATTAAAAAACTTCATAATCATTAGCAAGTCCACTTCCGGAAGATTTAATGAGTCTGTGTTTTTTTTAAATTAGGTCCACACATTTTATTTCATCAACACAAAAATTTTGTGAGTAATTCAAAATAAATAAATTCTACGCGAGGCACGTTACAATCAGAAGCGTAATGTTAGTGCACATTAACTTTCATATGCGGTGACGTCACAGTCATAGTCTTCGCCCCGCTACGGTATGCTTGTTTAATTGGTTGTATTAGGAGATTGACATATTCTATTGATAAGAAATTTTCAGAATCATATTTTTATTCTTAGTACTTTGTTTTACGACAGTTAAAATGATTTAAAAATTTTAGTAAACGAGCCCATTCTAGATACTGCGTAATTAGTGGTTCAGCGGAGGGGGATGTCATTTATTTGCAATTTACTGAGGATTTCGACTAATATTCGAGTAATAGAGATTCAACTGTAGGGCAAAACCCTCTTTACCACTGGGCAAATGTCTATATAGGGTCCTGCAATTTGTTAAAATATCTCTTTATTTTTATGGCATTTATGTTGGTGTAACTTTGTTATTATATTCAAAAGCACTCTTATCGTGCGGGTTCAAAGGTCACTAACCAAATGTATCAAATCAATAAACACAGAGGTAACCAAAATGTGAGATTACACTGGTTAATTAATTTTATTACAGTTTCCTGTTATATTGCCGTAACAAAGCGCGTCATCGATAGATATAGCAGAATAATAATAATTCTAACGCTGATGAGGCGCAAAACTGACATATTTAAAAAAAACTTAGCTGGTGAAAGACTTTTTAGAATCGGTGAAAGCTATGTATGTATGTATATTATGTATGTATTTTGGGGTGACATTCACTGAGACCTAAAATATCTATTGTGCCCCCTTACCTCTACTCAGTAAATGAGGAGAGTCTCAGAAACTAGTAGTTCCTTTAGTCCTATTTCCCGGAGAAATTTTAGGATGTCTGCCGGCTTCAACTTAGGCAAATGTTTCTTTTCTATCCAGTAATCTCCCAGTTGCTAGGATTCTGAAGTGCTATGCAGTTGGAAAGTATGTGGATGGAGGTTTCTTCTTCAATTCCACAAAATCTGCATTCTTCTTCCTCACTATAAGTTTTTTCAGGTGCCCATTCAGGCGACAATGTCCCGTTAGGATCCCTGTTAAAACTCTTAGCGCAGTTTTAGTTTGACTTATGCATTCATTTGATCTCATCAGGTTGTAGTCACCCAGAAGAGTATTTGATTGTATAAGCCCTACTAGATCTTTCCAATGGTCAGATCTTCTCTTTTTCTCGGCTTTACCTATTTCTTCCAATATTACATTGGGGCTGATTCCGCAAAAGGGTTCAGTCCCCTTCTTTGCTAGTTCATCTGCTATTTCATTTCTTTCTATTCCAGTGTGTCCTGGAATCCATAGTAAGGTGACTGTATTGTTCTCGCCTAGTTCATTGAGTTTGTCTTGGCATTCCCACACCATTTTGGAACTGATTACACAAGAGTGCTTTAATGGCTGCTTGACTATCCGACATTATGATAATCCTTTGTCTTCTGTATCCTTTATCAATATTGAACTGGGCGCACTTTCTTATGGCGTGGATTTCCGCTTGAAAGATACTTGGGGTTTTTCCCAAGCTTTCAGAGTGTTTGGTTCCTGGTCCGAACACTCCTATCTCAGTTTCTTCTATTGCTTTTGAGCCGTCTGTGTACCATTGAATGGCATTCTTTCCAAGTCTGGTAATGGTATTTGGATCCCATTCCTTCTTGTTGCTTAATTCGGTAACGAATTTCTTTGAAAAGGTATACTTTTTCATCATACCGTCTTGTGGCATGTCCCAGGTTGTCTGATTTCTAAGAAGTGAGGAGGTGGTTTTTTTTAATGATTCCCTCTCTACTTAGTCTGTATCTTGTTCTTTCTGCAAAGCTTTCCACCACCATATGTAGAGGGGTGAGGTTGAGAATCACTTCCATGGCTGCCGTTGGGCATGTTCTCATTGCTCCTGTAATGCATATACAGGCTAGTCTTTGAATTTTGGAGAGGTTTTCTCTCGTCGTCAATAGGCTAGTTCTACTACTCCACGCAATGCCTCCGTGCTGATCGGTGAAAACCATGGAGCTAGTATTAAGAGGAGTCGCTACGCCTGTCATAAAAGTGGTATCGGTTTCGCCATTTTACTACCACTTCTCTGTCAACTTGACATTAGTATTGTTTTGTGGATGTGAATTGGGTATTTTTGGATTTTCTTTTTGTTAGTGTAGTTTTTTTCTATTTTAATAATTGAAAAATAATGGTTTCTTCATCAGGAACAACATTTTTTTTTATCGTTTATTTAGCTGAAAAAAGAGCTAATACAATTTGAAATATTATTAAAACCTTATAAAATGTATGTATATATAAATTTAAATGAAAATAACACTGAGCGCATTTAAAACAATTTACATTAGAATATAGGTAGGTGCACATAAGCTAATGTCTAAAAATTATAACAATAATAATAGGTACTATATCCACACATAAAGTAACTTTAAACTATATAAAACTAACTAAATTAATCACTGCCCAATCAAATAATCCCTTAGCCGCCTTTTAAAAACTTCTAAACCCATACCATTTTTTATATCGGATGGTAAAGCATTGAACACATCTAATCCCTTCAGAAATACGGAGTTATAAGTTGAATTTTTTTTATATCTACGTACCTGATAGTTTCTGCTATGTCTGGTATTGTAATTATGTACTTCACTATTAATAATTAAATTATTTTGCAAATATACAGGTGCAATTCCAACTTTAACTTTGTAAATGAATACGAGAGTATGATATTCGAACAGTTTTTTTACTGGCAACCAGTTTAGCGTTTCCAACATTTCATTTATTGTAGTGTATTTTGAGCAATGTAGAATAATTCGCATTGCACGATTTTGCATTTTTTGAAGTCTATCAATCTCATTTTGATTAAGAAAATATAAAATAGTTGCACAATAATTAAAATGAGGTAGTACTATGGTATTGTACATCATCAATCTTGCCCATTGACTAAGAAACTGAGAACACCTTCTAAGATAATTGATTTTAAACGCAATGGTTTTTATAATATTATTGGCATGATTTTTAAATTTTAATTCACTATCAATAGTTACACCCAAATATAAAAACTTGTCTACTCTTTCAATTTCATTTTCTCCGACTTTTAATTTTAAATTTAATTCATTCAGTTGGTGACTATTAATTCTCCCCAACAGCATCCACTTAGTTTTATTGGCATTAACCTTCAACATATTTACACAGCAATACTCATAAATGTTATCAAGTGTGACATTAACAGTCTTAGTATTATTTTGCAAATCATTACCACTGAAGTATATTAAAGCATCATCAGCAAATAAATGTATTTGGCAATTTCCAGCAACACTTACAATATCATTCAAATATATTAGAAACAATAGTGGTCCCAGAATACTACCTTGAGGTACCCCTACATTATTATCTATTTTATCCGAATGTAGATTGTTCATTTTTAGTTTCTGTTTTCTATCACTAAGATAATCTATTAGCCAGTTCAAAGCATTACCGTGAATACCAATACTCTGAATTTTCTTGACTAATCTTCCTCTATCCACTGTTTCAAAAGCTCTTTGTAGGTCAAGAAATACTGCTACAATAAACATATTATTTTCCAAAGTGATTCTCCAATCTGTTAAAACACATTGTAAAGCAGTTTCACAGCTATGTTTATTACGAAATCCAGACTGGTACTCGCATAGTATTTTATTTTCCTCCAAATAACTCACCATTTGTTCATAAACGACTTTTTCCAACATTTTACCAGTAGCATTAATCATATTCACTGGCCTTAACTTTGCAGCTTGTGTTGTATTTGGTACTTTAGGTATTGGTACAATTGTTGCTACTTTCATTGCAGCAGGTATTTTACTTAATTCCAATGAACTGTTCACTAAATTTAGCAGGGGATCACACAAACTACTAAAACATTCTTGTAATAGTTCTGCACTAATATCATCTGGACTACTCTTCTTTTTCAATGAATAAACAATTTTCTTCAACTCATACTGATCAATAAGCTTAAATCTGATTAAATTATTTTCTTTAATTTCGCTTTCCACTACATCAGATGTAAATGATTTATCTATTTGTGTTGTAATTTCTACAATGCTTTTAATATAATAGTTATTCAAATAATTTGGCATTTCATTCATATCAGATAGAATCTCACCATTCCCCATATCCAACACATTAAAATTACTTACCTGATCATTTGTTGGTACAAACACAGTATATGAACGAACCAGTATGTTATCTCGTGACGTCACACTGCCGAGCTCCCTGTGACCTACAACGTCGTTCGGATGACTATATCATCCGGCGGCCAGTGCTGTGCTGCGATCCAACCAAAGTGCAAGTGGTGAATTTGCGAATAAAATTATTTATTACAGCTTATATTTTTACGGCTTTTCGGTATTATTTTAATAGTTTATAAGCATTTTTTTGCAATGGATACCATTAAAAAGAAGAAAACGGGTATTGTGTGTGTAGTTCGTGGATGTAACAATAAATATTATAATTGTGATGAAAAATTTTACCGTTTTCCAAAGGATTCAGAAAGGTGAGAAACTGTTTGTATTTTCATACGAAATGTATAATACTTTATTATTTGATCTTCATATTACATTTATGAGCCTTAGTTCCATGCATTGATTTAATTTGTTGTTTTTGTTTCAGAGCTAAATTTTGGCTCGAAGCATGCGATAGGCCTGACTTGATACCAAAAATAGAAACTCTATACAATAGTAGTCATCGTTTATGTGGTGCTCATTTTGAACCAGATATGATTATGCAACATCATCAAAGAAGACTTTTTTTAAAAAAGGATATTCCAATTCCAATTCAATACATGCAGCGTATGTGAGACGTATTCACAAGCGTATCAGAATTTAGACGATTCGTCTTTATACAGTAACCTTAGAGCTTATGAAAATACGAATAAGTATACTTTTGGAAACTTGAATATGCCGCATGAGAATTTTGACAATACATCTCATTATTAGAAACATTATTCCAAATGAATTTTGAGAAAGTTGCTACGGCATATAATATTGTTGAATCACTTATAAATATTAGTCAAACAACAGAGTTTGTACATCCTTGTGTTGATTTTCCAATAAAATATTTAATAAAACTTTTCTTCACGGTACACATTGCACATTAAAATTTGTCAATAAAAATTTCAAAAATCATAATCAAATGAAAATTGTAATATGGAAAAACCAATAAATATTTTGTATAAGACTATTGTTTTATTAACTCATCAGTGTACTGTTCTACAATATTTAAGAAAAAACATTTAACGCGTTCAAGTCATTTTAAAACTTATGCACCTACGACTATGGTAAAATGAATCGTAAAACGATCCGTTCAAGGTTATCAAAAGCTCTGGCAATTTATGAATGAAATTTATGAGAGATACACTACTGGTTGGTTTATATACTGTGGTACAAATAGGGCATGTCCACGTGACGTCACAAACTATTTTGACAAGACTTAGGTGGTAAAACAATAAACAAAGCGTTCAGAACACGTGGTACTTAATAGTGAGGTTATGCTGATTTATAATGGTAGATCGTGTTTGATTTTAGTTGATTTAGCTTCAGTGTACTTTAAAAGTTATTTTAATTGTTGAGCTTGCATATTTAATAATATATAATATGGGTTAATAGTTGTTTGTTGTTTGATAATTTTTTATCATGTCTATTGTTTATTGTTTTACCACCCAAGTATTGTCAATGTCAACTGTCGTGGACATGCCCTATTCATTGAGTGTTTTCCACATTTCACCTAACCTAACATATCATAGGTTAGTAAACAATCGAAACAGGACTGTACTGGAATATATTTCTTTGTGCTTCAATAAGTTTTATTTAACTTCATATTATATTTAATGTTTGTAGATTTCTTAGAACTCCATCAATGAGAGATATGTGGTTGAAATTTGTGGAAAGAGGTTCTTGGCAGCCAACAAAATTCAGTGTTTCTATATTATCAATTTCATCTTGTCAAAAGGAAGATAATGTGCACTTTAACGAAGAAAACCACCTCTAATCAAAAATTCAAAAAGCCGCTACGCTATACCTAGGTGAAAAAGAATTTCACTAGTGAATATATTTTTATTGATTGAAAATTTAAATAGCCCGGCTCTGCCGTCGACGCCATATTGCTAACATCACAATGTCACTCATGTGATACCACTTTCCTATTATAAGATAGTCGACTTAATAGTAGCTCCATGGTGAAAACTTAATACATATCCTTTTTTTTCCTCAAAATTGCAAGTCTGTCTTATTCTTTTATTTGTAAGTTGTCATTAAACGGAATAAAAGAAATCAAAAACTGCGTTGAACCCGCATGATAAGACTGCATTTGACTGTACCAACATATTTTAGTTTTTCTCTGGAAATTATCTCCTCTCTGCTGTATATTTTTTCAGCACCTCTTCTATTTGTTTTCACAAAGTTTAATTCCGATGGCTCTTAAGATTAACAACATCATTTCTACGCATAAATTCTTTGAATTTCACTCAGTCAGTTTAAGGAGAATTCCATTCTGTAAAAATTCAAAGCCACCTCTTAGATGACACATTATGTGGGACAACTTTTAAAATCTTCGTGCGGCGCATAACGAACCGCAGTCTGCTGAATCATCTTTAAAAAATTTAGTATTACCATGAACCTAAATTGAACTTTGGGAGTGACTAGTATACCAATGCTAATTAATAATACGCAACAAAGGCGATTTACTGTAAAATGTCTAGATCAATACATCCATTGATGGAACGTAGTTAATTATAAGTAGATTTTTAGTATTTGATTATGCATGGACAAAGAAGATAACTGGAAAATGTGAACTTACAGGACTAAAGGAATAATACTTGCATTTTTCAAGTAAGTAAGGGTCATTAAAGTATGTGGGAAAGCAAAACGAAAACATCAAGATTGCTTTTTGTATGCTTTCATCAAAAGTAAAATCTAGGTTATATTCTGGCTTTTATGCCATCTTAAAATAAAGTAATCTATAAAATAATAAATTGCTCTCTAAGTATTCCTTAAACTAATTAAGGTCCCTTAACATTAACTTCCCGATCGGGTCCAGAGAATGGGCACTCTGAAAGCACGAGGGTACTGCTACTTGGAGAGTCCCGTCACTTCTAAAATTGCTGATTTAATGAGAACTGTAACGCCGTTAGTAGTAACTGCAGATATTTCCACATTATCTCACCACTGATAACCTAACTAAGCAATTTGATTATAAACCTAGCGAGGAATTTTGAGAATGGTTTTCTTCGACAAATAATAAGGAATGGGGATTTATGTTCTTATGTTTTATAATCGATGAAGCAGTATTCGAACTGCAATTTTTAATATGAACAATGAGTACATTTAGTATGACAAATACCCGCATGTCACAATGACGTACTTGGAAAATGTTAACTTGGTAACGACACATACACTATCTAACGTTAATTTGAAGAGTAATCATTATGACATTATTCCACATAAAAGAGTACTGTACAATGACACTTGAGACACTTTTAATTGAAAATTACCTAATGTTGCAGATATGTCGTTATTTCATTGGAGGTACGTTTAAAATTAACGTTTGGACTGTAAATAATTAGGGACCGTATTCCATGATCTATTATCTTTTCGATCCAAATTGCTAAATAAGTTGAACATTGGCCGAGGGTAACCTTGGTCACGGCTAGATCGCAACTGGCACGCCTTGAAAGGGTGGTCAGTTTGGGGGCAACTGGCTGCATGAGGACTACACCAACTGTTGCGATGGAAGTGATCCTTGGTCTTCGGCCTCTCCACCATGTGATCGAGTCGAGGCTGAGGCGGGGAGGGCTTTCCTGCGCTTGAAACGGCTGGGATAAGTGCGAAGAGGGGAAGAGTGCAGGCACGTCAAGAAGCTCCGGCTCCTGGAAGATATTCCAGTTCTGGCTCGAGCGGCTGATGAATGCCTGCCTTCGCTACCCCATACAGGGCCATGATCCAGGATAGAGAGTCATGGGAAAGAGAGAGGAATACACAGCCTAATGGGACCGTCTGGTACACAGATGGCTCGTGCTCCGGTGATAGAGCAGGGGTTGGAATTTACTCCAGGAACCCAAGAACACAAGTTTGTGTACCATTGGGTGATGGTGTATCTGCATATCAGGCCGAGATATATGCTATCTTGGAATGTGCGCAGATAAACCTAGACAGAGGTTATGTGGATCGACGCATAACCATATACTCCGACAGCCAGGCAGCAATTAAAGCCCTGAGTGGGTATACCAGCAACTCAGGACTTGCTAACGAATGTCGAGAACGACTTGCTAATCTTGCAAGGCGGAACGTGGTGCGGTTAGAATGGATTCCAGCCCACATTAAAATTATTAGCCAACGTGCATATATTTAAAAATAAATTGAAGTTGTATATTTTACAGAAATCTAGGCATGAGATACATAATTATATAGAAATAAGAATGTAGTATATGCAAACTCTGCAAATAATCCTAAATCTTTCTCTTTTCTCCTATTGTTTTCATTTACTCGTGTGTATATTGTGAAATGTCAAAAGTTGGATATTGCATGTAAGATGTTAGATGTAAGTTATTTGTTTTCTCTTTTTTGCTATTTACTTATGTATTATTTTTTTTTTGTTTATTCATAATAATGTAACAAATCCTCAATATTCTAATATTTCTACTCGAAACAAGTGTTCACTCACTTATCGAGTATACTATTCTTATCATTCGTTTTCTCTGTTTTGATTTTGATTGTAAAGATTTTTAATTGATTAAGAATAAACTATAACTCTGGTTTTGAAGGCAACGAGATGGCGGATGCACTGGCTGCGGAAGGGGCGGCAGCTCCTTTCTGCGGCCCGGGCCCGACCCTGGGCCTAACAAAACAAAAAATACGCAAGGAGACGAAGAAGTGGCTGAGGAATCAGCACCTCGCTCATTGGAATGCTCTGCAGGGTCCTAGACAATCCAAACTTCTACTGAAGGGATGGACTGACGGACACGCCAGGGCTACTGAACTATCAAGGAGTAGGCTAAGGAAGATAGCAGGACTTCTAACAGGGCACTGCTGTATGAGGAAACACCTCCACAACTTAGGAGTAGAGAAAAGTTCCCTATGTAGGGGTTGCGGCATGACTGACGAAACGTCAGTCCATGTTCTCTTAGACACTGGGCTGTACTACGCAGGCGAATCTTCGGAGTCCCTGTTATGGCCCCTGGAGACACAAGCAGACATCCATTGAAAAGGTTGTGGCCTTTATTGAAGGGCGCGGCTTCATGGATGTCTAGGTAGCAGGAATGGCACAATGGGCCCGCCAGTGGCCTCAGTGCCGGAACCTTGGCTTGAGTTGTCCAGGACAAGGCACGCCTGCACATTTAGTAGTAGTAGTGAACATTGAACATACTTCTTTTTATTAGACTTTTATTGGACAGTGAAAAAATAATAATTTAAATAATTGTTATGAAAAACTTTAAATAAAATTCCCAACTTAAAAAGTTTTTTGACTTACATTTATACAAAACGTAGTGATTTCGATCGATTTTTGAACAAGATCTTTTTGTAAATTGAGGTATTAACATGGATTGTCGGACGCGCAGCCATTTCTTTTAATATTTTTAGCACAACAATATCACACTTTACATTCAGTTTACTTTTGTGGCTGAAGCGGAGAATTTAAATGAACTTAAATGGTCTTGAGACTAAACTACTTGTTTTAAATTAGCTTTTATTTGTATCCTCGCGTCACATACATACATTTAAACGGAAGAATTAACCACATCAAACGTGGCATTTTCAGTGAGTGGCTGTAAAGACTTTACTTCGCGGTAAACCAAACGAAGTCCGTAAATTAAAATATCAAAATTTCATTTTTTAAATCATTGAAATTTGCTTTCTGAACCAAAGAATGGATGACTTTGAGTCATAGGAGACTTTTGATCAGATAAATGATAAATTGTCTTTGCATATAACAACATAGTTTGGTGCCTGTAAACAAATATCAAATATCAACTGACATGTTTAAAGCTGTGTGTGCAGTCGAAAAATGGAAGTCGATGAAATTTTTGCCCAATAATTTTTTACAATTTTTAAAGACATTTCTCTCAACAAGATTGCCTTGTAGAAGTGTTTTCTGTTTTCATCAATGAAGCACCAACTAAATCTGTACGTCAGCTAATCCAAGCAGATGGGCATGTCACATATCGTGAAATTGGAGTATCATTGGGCATTTCAAAGACCAAAATTCAAAAGAATTATCTTTAAGAACATCAGTTTCTTGTTGGATCTGTTGACGGAACAACAAAAAGCAATTATAGAGCTAATTGGTTTTAAAAAACTCTAAGCCAGTTTTTTTGGCATTTTGGGCGTGGCCAGTAATTATTAAACAGTGTGGATTTGTTTCTTTGAATGTGACAGTGATCAATACCAAATTTCTTATTTTAAATGTATATTATTTATTTTTTAGATTCTTCAGAAAATTCCTCGGAAAATTCATTATAAAAATTAACATTTGAAAAGAAAATTATTTTATTTCAAAAATTTGCTTTATTACACCAAAAACCCAATAAGTAATACTAATTGTTTTTTAAAAAACATCTGTATCTGTATCTGTAGAGTGGGGAGGGTGAGTGTGTAGGCTCACAGCACTTAGGCCACATGTGACCCATTGTATATCCTCCCGAGGAGTTGTCCTCCTAGGTCATTGTCCATCCTGTCCTTCTCAGGAAGGTGGACAGGTCACTGGGAGACATCTCCTTTATATCGGCAGGTGTAGGCCAAGACTCACCGAACACACACTCTCTTATTGACGATAACTCCGGACACTCGCATAAGACATGCCTGACAGTTTCATCTTCCTGTCCACACATCCTGCATAAAGGTGTGTCCACTAGCCCCATAGTATGGAGGTGTTTCCTTAGTTGACAGTGACCAGTCAGAAATCCTACTGTTAAACGTAGGTTTTTCCTGGTCATCGCCAAATATTTCTTCGGCGCCAGCTTTCCAGGGTCGCCCAGGGTGATCCTGGCAAGACTGCATCCTTTGATTCCATCCCATCACTTAAGGGATTGAGCATGGGTGTAACGTTTGGCTAGTTCCGCAATTGTCGAAGTCGTTAGGCCGTAGGTGTCACTGGGTCCTAGAATTTTTAGTCCAGCGGCTTCCCTGGCTAAAGAATCAGCAGTGCGATTTCCTTTACTCCTGTCGTGCCCTTTAACCCACCTCAGGATAATATTGTTATCTGCCGAGGCGTCAGCTAAATCTTGGTGGCAATCTAGTACTAGCCTCGATATAACACGTTGTCTGTTCAAGGCTAATAGGGCTTGTCTACTATCAGTGCAGATTGTTATGTTTTTGCCAGAAATTCCTCTTCTGGTTAGTTCTTTTGTGGCAATTGAGATACCAGCCAGTTCTGTTTGAACCACGCTGGTATTGTTTCCCATTCCCCACTTAATCTTGAGGCTCAGTGCTCTCGAGTAAACTCCACATCCTGAGCCTTCTTTCATTTTTGAACCATCTGTATAAATGCGTATTGCATTTGCAGCATCTGACTCTGTGTTCTGTTTTATTTGAATTTTGTAGGGTTTGTTAAACAAAAACCTGGGTTCAATTGCATCGTTGGCTGCCTGCAGCAGAGGTAGCGCAGTGAGCGCTTCCTGCCATAGGCTCAACCTCAATTGGCCCACCAGCCGTGCGCAATCGTACCATGGCCATTAACGCAACCTCCTTGACGTGCAGGTCTAGAGGTGTCAGACCAGTAATTAGTTCCATTGCTGCGGTTGGTGTTGTTCTCATGGCTCCTGTGATGTTCAGACAAGCCATTCGCTGTATTTGATATAATGTTTGGATGGCCGTTGCTTGTAGAACTTTCGGTCCCCATGCAATTGCTCCATACGTTAACATGGGTCTTATTATTGCAGTGTAGATCCAGGTGACCACACGGGGTGACAGACCCCATGTGCGTCCCACTGTCCTCCGACACTGCTTATAAGCCACATATGCTCTTTTTGCTCTGCTGTGTAGATGAGAGTTCCATGTTAGTTTCCTGTCGAGGGTAATACCAAGGTATTTCACCTCTTCCGAAAAGTTTAGTTTGCTTTTGAAGATTTCGGGAGGTTTCAAACCCGATAAACTTCTTTTCCTGGTGAAAAGGACCATCTCAGTAATTCTGGGATTGATCGACAGTGAGTGTTCCTTACACCATTTTTCAATTAATTTAAGCCCATCCTGCGCTCTGTCGCACAGTGTGTTCACAAATTTGCCAGTCTGCAAGATAACTATGTCATCTGCGTATGCAATTGTGTAGAATCCATTGTTGTTGAGGTGATTAATCAGGGTGTCTAGGACTATGTTCCACAGAAGGGGTGATAAGACTCCTCCTTGTGGACATCCCCTCATGACCAGTCCTCTTACTGTGATGTCTTCTACATTGATACTTATTGCTCTACTAGAGAGCATCTTGAGTATCCATTCTCCTACTACCAGAGGTACATTCCTGGAGTTGAGTTGTTGGGTAATTGTTGGAAAGGTTGTTTTATCAAACGCTCCCTCGATATCTATGAATATACCCAGGGTGGATTCTTTGTTGTCCAATGATCTTTCGATTCTGCCAACCACTTGGTGAAGGGCCGAATCAGTGGACCTTCCCGGAGTATATGCATGCTGATTTGGATGAAGTGGGTTGTGAACTAGCACTTCATCTCTTATATACCGCTCGCATAACCTCTCCATTGTTTTTAAAAAGAACGATGTGAGACTAATTGGTCGGAATGCTTTTAGTAAGGTGTAGTCCATCCTACCTGGTTTGGGTATAAATACCCAAACTTAAAAAACTTAAAAAAATTTAAAAAATAGCACTATAAAATTTCACCAAAAAGGTTGTAGACTCTATAAGCAACATAGAAATTTGATAATACTTTTTGAGTACTTTAATAGCCAAAACATTCATTTAGTATTAACTGCTGCTAAATCCGCCGGCATCTACACTATTAAAAAAAATGAAATATCAACTCTCTCAAAATGTTTTTATTTTTTTTAACAGTGTAGGTGGTGGCGGCTTTAGCAGCCGTTGATACTAAATGTTTCCTTTGTTATTAGAGTAATCAAAAAAAGTTTTATCAACTTTCTATGATGCGTTTAGAATTCATAACATATTCGGTTAAATCTATTATTTAATTTTTTTAAGTGTAGATGGCGGCTGCTTTATCAACTGTTGAAACGGAATGATTGTTCGGATTATTAAACTACTCAAAAAAAGTTTTATCAAATTTCCATGATGCGTATAGAATCTACAACCTTTTTGGTAATATTTTTTTAGCAGCGTATATGGTGGAGTCTCTAGCAGCCG
>CAJUYH010001494.1:23602-46062 GCA_910591685.1 Galerucella tenella | reverse complement strand
ATCCATTTTATGCATAGACCAAAAAAACAGATTCAATTGATTTTTAATTAAAAGTTTTACATCTTTGAATATCAATTATTTTAAATAATAATTTAATCAATCTGAATGTTTCACACATATGAAAACTTTTTGTTCAATTTTTTTTCTATATCCCACCCTTTTCGATTGTTTTATTTCTCTTACTTCTTCTTTGACCTGGTTCTCACTGTATTAATAGGCTTTAGTTTATTTCTATTTAAACTAATACATGTGTGAAATATCACTATCTTTCCCACTATTAATTATTATTTTTTCATTAATAATTTATTAATGAATTTATATTTTGGAGACAACGTGTCTCGTTGGTCATTTATTCCTCTGATAATTTTCAATTAATATCATTGTTTGTATTATTTATTGAATAAACTTTAGATTCATTGATGCATAACATGTTACGAGGCTAGTGATTAATCGACCCAATTCTAAAAATAGATCGCATATTGTCAGTTGAAAAATTTATCTCATCCATTTTATTGGTGACTTGACACGATCTTAGACAGGCCAAAATAATTTACTCAATCATTCGTTACATAAAGCTGATTGCCTAGAATTGCAACAAGACCAACAAATGTTAGTTTGCAAATTTTTTTTCCATAAAACTGGTGGATATGAGTGCAATTGGGAATTCAATATAAGCGATACTCTATCTGGTGGCAGAAAACGAAATTATCCCATTGTACATTATTTTATAACCTTGCTTCTCTTTGTCATAATATTTCCATTGTTTGATTCCAATTTTTTTAAGTTGCTTTTTAAGTTTTTTCGTTTTTTTTTCTTGTTTTATTCGTTGTTTTATAAGAATTATTTATTGAATTTATTAAGGACATTATTTAAGGATTGTTTGTGTATATGTATTTTTATTAAAAACTATTAGTGCGGTTTATAATTGAGATTTGTTTTGGAGTTGTTTGCTGCAAAAGTAAGTTCTCAATATAAAGTTTAAAAAAAAATTAATTTCAATTACGAATTAGTCTATAATAACCTAGTTTTTGATAAATGTAAACATAAACGACCCTTAAATGTTGGGTCTTATTAAAAATCAGGTATAATAAATACAATTAACAATACTATAAATAATAAAAGTACGAATATAATAAAAAACTGAAAAAAAGCCAAAGGCAACGTCAAAACTATAATCAAACAATGGAAATGTTATGTAAAAGATAATATAGGTCATACAACAATGTACAAAGAAGTGGTTCTGTTATCGCCGCTCCGGCGTTGTGATCTTAATTTGAATCCCCAATTCGCACCACTCCCTCGGCAGCGCAGGAAACCATTTTCAACAAAGCATCCCTTCATTTCAGGAGCGGGTAAACATACAACACGGCTCTTTCAACTGAACATGACTCAAGACTTTGCCAAATTTAGTAGTAACATAACAATATTGAGGTAAATATATGTAATAGTATCTAAATATCAGAAATATAAAACTAAGAAAAAAACAAGAAAACCCAGGCCCAAACCCGGTTGATCAAAGTGTAACTATGTATAGAAATATCAGAAAATAAGAAATAAAAAACTAAAAAAAAAAACAAGAAAATCCAGGCCCAAACCCGGTTGATCAAAAAGTGTAACTATGTATAGAAATATCAAAAAATAAGAAATAAAAAACTAAAAAAAAAACAAAAACCCAGCACCTAACCGAGTTTCGATCCTACGACCTCTGAGTTGTAAGCTCAATACCCTACCAACTGCGCTATTCAGCTCACATTCAGTCACATCGAATCGAGCATCGAATAGAAGCAAAGTCTATATTTGGTTAAAGGCTGCTTGGACGAATGCGCATCTCAACTACTAAATTTGACGTGGTGGGTGGAGCCGTGTTGTATGTTTACCCGCTCCTTTCATTTCTACCTATATATATAATATTATAAAATGGATGGTGGGGACTAACTGGAGTCTTGTGATTGTCAAAGAGACATGCTATGTGAGCTGGACGTCTCGGAGCTCTTCGTCATTCCTTCCGATCATATGTTCACTAAAAAAAATCACATCAATTGACCTTCAAGTATATTCTTCCTGTTGTGGAAGAATGAGAAAGGAATAGACCCTACCTACTTGTGACGGCGTTGGTACAACCGTCCAAATGCTGAGCTTGTTGCAGAAATATTTCCAGCGTTTCAAATATTTGTAAATAAACAAAAACAGTAAAATCGAATGATCTTGATCTTTATCGAACTTTTAAAGTATATAGGAAAGTAGGTTATATACTTACATATCGTAGAAGTAGGTACTTAATGATATATAGTTCAACTTACCTAAAACAAAAATGAAATTATTATAAGATGCAGCTGTGTATACTGGGTGATTGATTACTGTGATAAAGCTTAGTAGCTCTGTTATCATGAAAGATACAAAAAATTAGTTATTTATGTACCAAGGCAGTAAAGTGATTCTTTATCGGACGAGTCGAATAACAGGCGAGTCCGATAAAGACACTTTACTGACGTGGTGCATACAAAATTTTATCGTCAACTGCTCAGAATTCAGAATATAAGAAACTGAGGTATATTTCATTGCATTTTATTATGACAAAGTAAACAGCAAATATAGAACAAATCTACTTATTATTTGTTATATTTAAATTGAAGGTACACCCTGAAGCATTATAAAAGTTAATTCCTGAAGTCAAACAATAATTTGTTATAAATAAATCGCAAGAAAACTATTATAGGGAGAAGCGTGACACTGACAGATGATGATTTTTGAGTAAAGTCAAAATACTTTACCAGACGCATATGTCACTTTACCAGATGCATATGTCACTTTACCAGACGCATATGTAAACTGTTTGTTTACTTCCGGAAATCAATCTGATAATTGACGGTTTTACTGACGGTTGGCGATAAATGTTATTTATAAAAATTGTAGTAGTCTCATATAAAATTAATTGCAATGTTCCGGAGTGTGTCGGTGTCACATGGAAGTTCTGGTTTTTTAAATGAAGCACCCCATATTTTACTATAAAACTAAAAAAGGTAAAGAATAATGTAAGGTTGTAGCCTGTTATACAGGGGATTCTAACTAAATTTCCGACAAAATAGTAACAAGTTCAGCGACCTGTATAATTAAATTGGAGTAAGTGAAAAATAATCTATTGTAGCCAAGATTTTTAATGATTATAGAAATTTATAAGCACGAATGAGTTTGTCAAAGGTAATAGTATAATCAAAGATTACAGAATAAAATATAAGATGTTTCACTCTAGGGCGGTTTGATTCAAGTTACCGTCCCAAACGGACACCGCTCTCATAAATTATGTTTACGATTCGCTTTTGTTGTCAATAACGAGATCGGTAGATACCAGAACAGTTCGTAGAGCTTATTTTATTTTAAGCTATACAGGGGTAATGAAAGAAATATATATTTAAATTAATAGGATTCTTTATCACAAAGGTTTATTTTTAAATGTTAATAATTTCCGAGATAATTTCGAAAAATGTTCGGGATATGAATTTGAAAAGGTAAGTAAAAAATAAACTTGAATTTTTAAAATGAATCAATTTACAGATTTTATCCAGCATCTTGGTAATTTTGTGATACTTATTGATAATCTATCAGATATTTATAACAAGTTGAATTAAATATACTCATTAGTAACCAGAATAATGTTGTAAAATACTAAGTTTGGAGTTTGGTTTATGTGTTAAATTTAATCTATTGTCTTTCAAATCTTTCAATATACATTTGAGAGTAAAATATATACGAACTTTGGTATAGAGACTTGCATAATATTTGGAAGGAAATTGATTACATGGATGATGAAAAGAAAATTTAGTAATTTCATTCAGAAGGAACTGAACAATTCCCCTTTGGTTAGCTATAGAATTGAATTTTTCGATAAATATATTTTCCATCGCAATAACGTTCTCAACAATGTCCCTTGATGGTACACATAAGCCACTAAATTCATCCTTCCTTGTCGTGTAAGCTTTTAGTTTAGAGAAAAAAGTTTCTCTGTTTATTAAATTATCAGCCGAATGGGCAAACTTTAAGCATGTTTCACATGAATGTTGTATTAGACATTTTTTTAACAAATACCCCGTAACATACACTAAAGCATTTCCTTCTGGGCTTGATAGATTTTGGTAATCATCTGTTGTAAACAATTTTAAAGGCACATTTCTAGTATCTGTAGGAAAAGTGAACTGTTCTAGGCATTTTTTTGTTAGTTCAGAACCAATAGTTAAAAGAACTTCGTTTACGTCAGTGTCGGTACTAAATAACTAGCTAATTTATTATTATATATCTTTGTTAAAATTTTTTTAAAACGTTCATTCCATCTACTGAATTGGATAAACAAAATTGACTTCCGAATTTGATAATAACTAATTTAATACCCACCTCTCAACGTCTTTGGGAAAACGATAAAAGGATATTTCTGGTTTTACCACCTTGCTGGAACAACCCATTTCAGCACAACACACGGGCATTTTAAAACCAATTTATAATATTATTGATACTTTTGGAAGACAGGAGACTAAATGAAATAAACAAAATTCTCTGGCCCTTAATCCTTAAGTACTAACACACTTAAACACTGTCTCAGGGACAGTCAGTATCGAAAGGTTGAGTATAAAATATCTTCCCCCTCCCGCGCTCCATACGTTGGCCAGTAACGTAATTTCAGTACACATCAGCTAAGATTTCCAAAAAAATGCGAACAAGCCCAACTTTATGCTTTATATTTTTCAATTATAAACACCGTTCTAAAATAACAGCGCTCGACGGGCGACGTCCCGTATAACATGCTAAATTAAATGCAAGTAAGGACGTAGCGACGTACATGGTACACATGGTACACAAGTCACCAGACAGTCACCAGCGGCATCGGTGCTTTCCGCGATAAATTCGAACGAGTGAAACATCTTATATTTTATTCTGTAATCTTTGGTATAATACAGTTATAACACCTTACAGAGTCTTTGAAAATAAAAGAACAATGACCGTTTATAAAGAAACAACAGCTACTTCCCAGGTTATATGCTACGAAAGACATTGAATTACACTTCAAAGTTAAACGGGGTTTAAACCATTTTAGTTTGCAATTCGAAAGGACAATATCACTTATAGACTAGTTTCGGTGTATTTGCGCCTCATCAGTATAAGGTGGATATCATCCGTCCAGAAGCTCTGAGAGCATAGTTTTGTACTGGAGATTAATATCGCACAAATTCATCAATCTCAGTAAAGAAAACGTTAAATCTGCGATAATAGTAACATCTCCGAGGACATCCCCACATGTAACCCCAAACTAAAATTCTATTTAACAAAAAACCAACCTGACGGCTTTGTAGAGTCTTCTACTTTATTCACAGTTTCGTGCAAATAAATTTAGTAAAGCGAGTTAGAGATTTCAAAGGTAATAGTATAATATTATAACGCCTTACAGAGTCTTTGAAAATCAAAGAACAAAGACCGTTCACTTAGAAGCCACAACTACTTCTCTGGCTATATGCCACGAAGGACATTGAATTACACTTCTAAGTTAAACGGGGTTGGGACATCTGTAAGAGGGAACCGACGATTCTGGTTTTTTATTGTTCCAATTTAAAGTATTTCATGAAAATTTTTATTTTATTTTAAAGCAGTCTACAATTTTTTTGGCCTCCGCCGTAAGAGCATTTGGTCAGCTCATGCTGGCTCGCTTTGGTTTTGATGATATTTGATGCTGCCAGCATAGTTCCAGGCTACATGGTCAAAAGATTGTTCAAATTACCATAATATTTGTTCAACGATAGCTAGAACGGTTCTATCGCCAGTTGGAACAAATCTTATGTAATTTGAAAATATAGACATTTAGGGCAAACGGTAGTTTTAGTTTTGGTCCAATATAAATTTTTTTATTAATATTTAGAGTTACATTTTTACCAAGTTTGACTTTGTTTACATATCTCTTAACAGTTGACATTTATGGTATCGTTATTTGGTTATCGATTCAAAATATCGAATTGTTACTACAAAAATACAACTACAGCGACATGAACACGCCCACCAGGGCTCATGTTTGCTTCTGCCAACTGTATGTAATAGTATACCATTTCGCAGCGTAAAGGGGAGCCGTAAAACACTAACACCCGCCTTGCAAGTTCATCTATCACATGTTTTTTACACAGGGTGTTTTCAAATGACACTTACAACGTTTGCATGTACAGGGTTATTCATTATAAATTACCCACCCCCTATCATCGTTATTATTACTTTTAGAAAAAAACGTCTCGTATAAAAGTTGTTCGGTTACAGCTGAATTTTCTTAATATTTTATCAAAAGTTCAGTGGCGTGCAAATTCGAGGGGATACAAGAAATAATAGTTATTTTTTAAATAGGACACCCTGTATATTTTCACGTTTTTTGAATGGTATTTTTTTTCTGATTTCAAAAATATATGATATGTTACCCCTACCTTGTACCGTTTTTGAGTTATGAAATATTGAAAATCTGAGTTTTAGTAATTACTGTGAATATGAAAAAGATTCTTTATTAAAGTAAGCTATGGAAATGACATTTTTCATTACTTTATCTGAAAAATGTTGATTATCAAACACATTAGTTGTCATTTTCATAGCTTACTTTGATAAATTATATTTTTCATATTCACAGTAATTAGTAAAACTCAGATTTTCAATATCTCATAACTCAAAAACGGTACAAGGTAGATGTAACATATTATATATTTTTTAGATCAGAAATAAAAGTCCATTCCAAAAATGTGAAAATATACAGGGTGTCTCATTTAAAAAAGAACTATTATTTTTTGTATCCCCTTAAATTTGCACGCTACTGAACTTTTGATAAAATATTAAGAAGAATCGGCTGTAACCAAACAACTTTTATACAAGACTTTTTTTCTAAAAGTAATAATAACGTTGATAGGGGGTGGGTAATTTATAATGAATAACCCTGTACATACCTCTCGTAAAATCGGACAAAATGATATGAGGATTAAGGGGTCCAGCACATTTACTTTTCGAAATACAAGATGCTAAAGTTCGGAAAAATTAAAGGTTTTAATTCGATAACTTTAAAATGGATAGATAAATTGATTCGACATTTGGCAGGTTGTTTTTCAATGTAAAAGGGTAGGTTTTGATTGTAAAATATTTTTCAGTTTTTGATCCAGTGGTGTACATTTGGAAGAATATGTTACCTTTCCCCTCCCATTTTTTACGCCACTGACATTTGAAGCAATTTTTATTCAATTTTGTATTCCTCAATGGTTTTCACGTGAAAAGCGAATAACCTTTACATATCGAATATTCGTATTTTTCAAAGATATTTAATGATTTTATGAAGTCTGCAAGATCACTTTTTAATAATTAATTTAAAACAATTGTTCTTGTATTTTTTTCAATAACTACTTATGGTTGGAATATGTAACAGAAACTAATATATGAAACAGAAATGCATCTAAAGCATTCTGAGAAGATTGTTGAAAACATTTGTCCAAACTTGTGATTTTATTTAAAAAAAAAATAGAAAGAATCCATGCAGCTACATTATTTCCGGCAATCGCTAGTTTTCAAGGTATGCGATTTTCGATGGGAAAATGGGATTGAGAAATATTTTTTTATCAAAATATGCCTCGAAATATGCCACATTCAAAAACAACCTGCCAAATGTCAAATCAATTCATCCATTCATTTTAAAGTTATCGAATTTAAACATTCAATTTTTCAAAACTTTAACACCCTGTATTCCGAAAAGTAAATGTGCTGCACCCCTTAATCCCTATATCATTTTGTCCAATTTTACGAGAGGAATCTACATGCAAACGTTGTAAGTGTCATTTGAAAACACCCCGTATTTTGAGTCGTTGTTTAGAAGTCTCATAGAGACAGGCTTTGGTAGTGCTATATTAAATGATATACCTACCTTTATTTTGTAGCCATAATTAAAACTAATAAAAGTACATATAGGTCATAATGACAAAACTGTAAATTATGATTTCTCAAAATACGCAACCAGGTGTTTGTTTTTCTACCTGCTAATTGGAAAACAATAGATAATGTTACTGCGTGTTTATTCATTGCATGTCAAATAGATAGTGAACGTTTGTTTATAATGGGTAAGGAAGCTATAATATTTTATAATTCATAATTTTATATTCGGAGTGATCCACCACAAATTGTCTTTTATAAACTTAAAATATTCGATAAACACCTGTTACCTTGGGGATTATTGCATTCCAATATTCTATGTACTTGTTGAAATAATCTATAATATGTTAGAGGCACAAATTTTCTCACATTTGAAAGCAACTATGAAAAGAAAAGTATTTTTTTTAGGTTAATCGGTTATTAACTCTACTTTATTCAAATTCGATTAGCTTGTTGGAGCTCTTAATTATGAAGAAATTTAATTACTCTTCTAATTATTTAAAAACGTAATTATCTAACAAATTTGCATTCATAATTAACTGGCATATTAACTGCGATTTACAGATATAATCGTTTCATATAAATATTATGAAGAGCGATGGGGCGATTTATAGATCAATCTGTAAAATGTGATTCTATAGGCTTCGGGCTCTCGTGTCTAACGCCTGGCAACAAGTTTTTTAAAATCTGTCAAATTATTTTCAATTTATTCATATTATCTTGGGATATTACTACAGATAATTATTGTTTATGTAATTTTTTTTTAATTGTGGTCTTTGAAATTATAATGATGATCCAATTTCACGATAACAGATTGCGAAAGGTCTATTCGCGACATACGATTTACACAAGTACGACAAGGAAAATATCCTCCCCTAATCTCACGCGAGATTCTTCAAAACTTTGGACTGTAAACGTGTTGGATTATTGTAAGAAAAAAACTTGTTCTATGACTTTTATTGAAGACTAGCAGAGACTAGTATTTGTGAATATCAACATAGTTTAAAATTAAGAAAAGATTTATTCTAATTCAGTCCATGAAGACTCGTGCACGGCCTCAAGAGTGACTACTGGAACCAACATATCCAAGTGGTTTTCAATAAAATCATCTGCTCCTTCAGCGTCGCTCTGAATTAGCCACTATAAGCCGTTGTCGCTCACGCACAGAGGTACTATTTTCTCAGATTTTGGACATATTATAATCTAGAAATAATTTTTCACGCAATTTTAGACAGTTTTCTAAGAGAAAAATAATTACGTGATATTTGCCAAGGCCCCCCCTAACCCTAAATGAGATTTGGAAAGATTTAGCCTGATCCCCTCCCCCTCTAGAACACCTCACGTAATTTTTCAATAAAGGTGGATATTTTTTTTAACCGGTTATAGTTTATTTAACTTAATGGTATTTGATAATCTCTCATTTAGGAGGAAAAAAAAGTGTAGAGAAATGGTCTTCACATATCTATTGAATAAAAAACAAATGATGTATGATAAAAATACAAAAGGATATATGTTTGTGAATTTGATCCTTTTTAAAATAATTTTAAACAGTCCGCCACTGGCGATCTCTTCTGCAACAGCTATTGGCCATATGATTTATTTCAATTGGTCCATTAATTTTATGATTGCGGGCAAAAGCTAAGACGATATACTTTGAGACAAACTGTACAACGCGAAATTATAGATATTGTAAAAAGAGATGATTTATTTAAACAACCACTGTTGATCTTGTCTCTTTAAACGAATGTTTTGTTATTTGTTATCCGTTCTTACCGGTAAATGTGTTTATAAAAAAAAACTACCGACTACCGAGGTCTGATCGTTCGAGTAGTACATGGCAGTTATATCTAATTAATTCGTCAAGGTATTTTTAAACTTCCGCTGAAGCAAGAACGGTATACAAAAACGCCTTCGTTTTGTAAAGGAACATTTTTATTATTCTTCACAATAACAAATGGCGGATGGTGTAGCAAAATATGTATCTGTAAATAATAAAGGAAGGCTAAATCTTATTTGCAATTGAGTAAATTAGCATTATTTGAAATGATGAGAAAATTTCATTATTTTAAAAATTTTTATTTCATTTGAACAAAGCAGTCGATTGTAGGTTATCTATTTTTAACAACAGCATTTCGATTTAAATTATTATTTATATAAAAGCCTTACGTATTGAGTCTTATAGTCCAGGAGCCGGTCACGTAAAACTGATGTCGTGGAATTTGTTTCTATAGTCGGGGAAAGAGGCATTTTAATCCGATCATACTGTAAATATATTTGCAAATTGTATGTGTTTTATTCGAGGGTTAAACTGCTGGTGAAATTTTGTACACTAATTCCACTTTTATAAATTCTTTTTTAATATTAGAAGTAGCTAGATTTCTGGCTCTAAGCAGTCTAAGCATCTGTTTAAGAAATTACATACATATTATGTACAAATTGCGAAAAGTCTATTCCAGCCATACGATTTACACAAGTACGACAAGGAAAATATGAGAAAAACTACTTGAAAGAGAGAGAAGAATAATTGTGCGCAGTCAGCTGTTGCCAAATGTATTTATCTGTAATAGTTATTCCCAATTTTTGTCGGTAACAATGTTAAATACCAATAATTGTTAAATCGAAAGCAGTGTATAGATTTTATTTATTGCAGATTGTAATTTGTACAAATTTTTTCTTGGACCATATCATTTTATTTTTATTTGTGTTGATTTCACTTATTTTTCAAACGTCAATAATATTACCAATCTCGATTTTCTCCCACTAAATACGGCGTTATCCCGTGTAAAAAGTCAAATGCAAAATAAGTTCTTCATTCCTTTCATATCAGATTGATAGCTGGAACCGAACACACTCCCAACGCTGACTGTGAACAATTATTCTTCTCTCTCTTTCAAGTAGTTTTTCTCATATTTTCCTTGTCGTACTTGTGTAAATCGTAGGGCTCGAATACGCGATCTGTATATTAATTTTATATTTTTCAAGTTAAGGGGAATGTATCGGCAGCGATTTGACAAAATATCGAAGTATTTTTGGCAAAGAATTTTGAGGTAATGGATGTATCAAGGGATGTATTGGAAATTAAGAAAAAAATATATCATGTAGATTAATGTTGAACTTAGAGTTCTCATCGAATAAAAACTTTGAAATGCTAACCAAATTTTGTTGAAAAAAATACGAATCATGAGGTAATTACACATATTAAGCAAAGTTTGAGCCCTTGTAAAGAATTAAATATGGATTAAATGGAAAAACTAATTGATAAGAAGTCCAATTTGAAGCTTTATGAATACTATATAAAAATCTCAGAATCCTCAAATTACTTATGACCGTACAATTCCTTTTTGAAATTCGGTTGCTACCACTAAAATATCGGATAAAAATCCATCTCTCGCTTTTCTATCCTTCTATGACTGACATTGTCTCTCTGCTTCGGTAGTCGCGTGCCGTTCCATTGTTGATACAACGCTCGCCGGTCTCCCAGTTCAGTACTGACGAAGCTTATAGAGTAGTACGTGAACCAAAATCCGCTTGGACCGCTTGGCTATCTACATGTTGCGGGGCTTTCATATTTCTAATAAAATTTTTTTTATGTGAACTTAAACGTGAGGACGTAGGGAACAAAAAAATATACAAAGCATAATTGTGCAAGGTTGAATTTGGTAGATGCCCCTTAAGAGCATTTTTGTTAGTAGTTAGATGTAGTTTCATGGGAAATGAGTAGGTCCTCGTTCATTGGTGTTTAGCGGATTTGGAAATTATATCAAGCTCTTTCCTTGCAGTTGTGGCGTATTTTTTAACAATGGTAATTTTTTCTATATACTATTTAGATAATACATGGAGTACAGTGGCGGCTCGTGAACTTTTTAAGAGAGGAGGCTGGACATAAAAATATACTCTACTCAGCCAGTTAATTTAATCTTCAATGGTATCTAAATGGTTTCTTGTCTACCAAATTATATGTTTTCCTCCTTTTCACGGGAGGAGCGTCATCAGTTGAAAAATTTTCAAATAAAATATTAAAATGCAATTCTGTATTGCGGATACTTGAAATTTTATCAATGAGAAACTTCAAACGCTCTCTTGAATAAAACCCACGCTCGTATTTTGTATTCCCTTGTTTGTTTTGGATCGTATGTCATCGCAACTGCTAGAAGCTATCCCAGAGGCTAGCCTACCGAGAGTGTTGCCATTTCTGCTCTTTTTTACGGTATTAGCAATTGGACTGGTAGAAAAAACGGCAACTGTGTAAAGCAACACGTGTTTCGAGAGAGATGTTTGTGGAATCTAGCCTCAGGGCACTGTTGTCAGATTCTAAAATAAGTAGTGAAAACGGGGAGTTAATTGTGGAATTGAAAAATTTTAGATAAACGGGAAATACAATGAAGAATAATCAACAAAATATTTCTGGTGGTATTTGCTGAATAAATTGTTGAGGAGGCCGAGCCTCCTTCGAGGAGCTGCCACTGATGGAGTATTGTCTCCTGACCAGTAGATACCTATTTTAAATATTGAAAGGTTTTTTGCAAGCGATCCGTAATAGCTTTCTATATCTTCTTTCCCGCGGATGACTTGGTTTAGCTCAGTTCTAGCAAAATTTTCATTTTTTTATATGACAATCAGTTATACCAATTAAGACGCATTCACTTTCGTATTATAAGATATTTTTTAAGTTAATGAATTAGCTTCTACATCCGTCATCTCCTAATATCGTCTATAATGAATTAACAGAATAAATTGATTACGCTCATTTGCATAATAGCCAAGAAGTGATTGCATGGCAGTATTTTCCAAAAATGTAGCACCTAACTACTGCGCACACTCCCCATCATGCTATGTTCACAACCACTATAAATTATGTCTTTGTTTATTTAGTTATTCCACCTGTCGCTAATAGTGCTACGTAAGCGAGGAGCTGTCCGATTTCAATAAGTACGCCATTTATATAACCATCTCATGTTGAATATCCGCCGTTGTCAACCATTGATTTCGTTCTTCTATTATACGGCGTGAAGTTTGCCAACTGTCTTGCGCAGAAACCAAAATCGGTATTGTTTATCTCTGTCTCTCGTTTCATGCCATTGGCGTTACAAACTATGTTTCATGCCGTCAGTCATTTTATTATTGACATTTGAGGTTGTGTTTGAAGCAATCCTTTACTGTCGAATATTTTGATATGTTTAGCTAGTTTATCTCTCATATTTTGTTGCGAATTTGTTGCTTTACGGTGGTATGATTAAAAAATCTTTAAAATATCCCCTATTAATTTCGCTGCCAGTCAAAACTACACTTGCAAACATGGCCGATATTTCAAGAGGCTTCAGTATGAAAATTTTTGTAACAACTTCTGCCCGTGAAAGCCACCCCCACTACTGTGATTTGTTAATTAAAAGTAAATAGTAGTTTGTACAACTACTGCGCAAAGCGTTACTTTTCCCACGATCACAGAAGTGGGAAAAGTGATTTGCGTACAAGTTGTACACAATATTTTTTCTACAACCTCATTTATTGATGAAAGAAATATAGTATATTATATAGTTATCTTACAGTGTGGAAACCACTTATGGAATAAAATTCTTTGTCATTATTTTAGAAAATTATAAAAAATGCCGAGACACGTCAACATTTGAATTGGGTTGTGCGTTATGTAAACATAAATTTAAATGTACAGGGCGATTCACGCAAGTATGCCATAGTCGGTGTTTTTTTTAATGAAACACCCTGTATATTTGCATATTTTTGAAATCCTCTTAATGAACCGATTCCAACAAACTAAATAGTGTATGGTCAATTATGAATTACCTATACAGGGTGAAATTTTAAAATTAATAATTTATTACACTTGAAATATTGGTACTTTTTTAAATTAGCTAAATATGGATTTATCAAAAATCTAAACTAACTAATTATTAGACGTATTTGTATATTAAACAAAACCTGCTAGGCCCATGAATTTTATCATAAATACCTAAAAATTGCCTAAAAACGCCAATAATCGGTAAATAATGTGGGTTGTTTTAAATCGGTAAATAATGTGGATTGTTTTCTATGTTGTTGATGTGTTGACAGTTTATACTGAAAAGGTAAAATCTTTGTCAAACACTCTTTCCTTGTCGACATAACAATGAAATATTCAACTGAGACTCACCGAATTCAGATTTTAATGATGATCGGGTACGGGGATAACTGCAGAAGTCAAGTTGAAGTGGCGAACTTATTTAATCACAAGTATCCCGAATTGCCTAATATTTCACAAAGTACTGTGTCTAAAATTCATGCACAATTCAGAGAACTTGGACATGTCAAACCATTGAAAAGAAAACCACACTTCGTTGAAGATGATGTGAAAGTGGATATTTTTTTAAATGTCGAAGAGAATACAACTTCAAGTACACGTCAAATTGCCCGTGAAAATAATGTTAGTCATACCTACAACTGTTCTAAGATGTCTTCATAAAGAAAAACTTCATCCCTACAAATTAACTTTTGTGCAGGAGTTAACAGAAGACGATCCAGATCGTAGAATGGATTTCTGCGAAAGACTGATGAATAAGCTGAACAAAAATGAGATAGCTCTCGGTACCATTCTTTTTTCTGACGAATCAACATCCACATTGAATGAAGAGGTAAACCGACAGAACTGTAGATATTGGTCAGCAGAGAATCCTAATTGGATGCGTGAGACACATACTCAGTACCCTCAAAAGGTGAACGTTTAAGCCGGTATCATAGGCGACCATATTATTGGTCCTATATCTATAGATGGAAATTTGACAGCTGAAAAATATTTGAATATGCTTAGAAATGAAGTTATTCCTGCGTTGGCAAACATATCCCAACGCATATCCCTTACCGAATGAAAATGTTTGGTTCCAGCAAGACGGGGCAACACCCCATTATGCTTTGATGGTAAGAACTTATTTAGATAAAATCTTCCCCAATAAATGGATTGGACGAAGAGGTACTATTGGGTGGCCAGCTAGATCGCCAGTCCTTACGCCGTTAGATTTTTTTCTGTGGGGTATCCCAAGAACAAAGTATATGCAACACAACCAAATAGCATTGTAGACCTCAAAGACAGGATAACTACAGAAATACGAAATATTTCACCTCAAACTTTAAACAAAGTTAAGGAGGAGCTCTATAGGAGACTGTGCTATTGCCAACAACTAGGTGAAGAACATTTTGAGCATTTATTTTAATGTATTAAAATCAAATACATCAGGTATTTAATGTATGTGTTTAATAACTGTAAAAATAAAAATTTCACCCTGTATAATTCATAATTGACCATAAATTATTTAGTTTGCTGGAATCGGTTCATTAAGAAGATTTTAAAAATATACAAATATACAGGGTGTTTCATTAAAAAAAACAACACCGACTATGGCATACTTGCGTGAATCACCCTGTACATTTACATTATTCCATAAGTTGTTTCCACACTGTATCTTTCCAGTTCATAAATTTGCTATATTGTTTTTGATATTTCTCTTTCGAAACCTCAGGTAACAAATTTTCGGTTGCAGCTCGGGCCTTTTCGATGTATTTTCAATGTCCGAATTGGACAACTCAAAAGATAAATTATTCTGATCTTGGTTCATAGTTCCTAAAATAATGTTTAATAGGTTAATGTTTTTATAATTAATACCTAAATTAAACTGAATAATGCAATAAATAATTTACTTACTTTCGGTTTAAATTCAAAAATTGTACACGAATAATAAGAAATTCACTATTGGGTTGAATTGTCAAGAAAAGTTGACAGGTCATAGGTAGCTTTGTTTGACATTTCGTTGCGGAAAAGTGCCATATCGTGTACTTTTCGCATTATTTTTCCAACGGTTATCAAAATAATTGCTTTGCGTATAAAAATTTGTTTAGAAAAGCGTGTTTTGCATAGTGGTTGTAGGAAAAAATATTTTTTTATATTAGTGTCTATTGTATGTAAAAATATCTCGAAAAGCTTCAAAGAATTTTCCCAAATATGTTTTATTTTAACTATACATTATGGTAAATTCATTAATAATGCTCTAATTTTCTATTAACCTACAAAATGTGAAAACGTTACGCTACTGATTTTAGGTCGAATGTCAATTTTACAATTTTCTACAGGATATTATATTCCAAATTATATTCTTTGTTGAAGAGTTAAAGTTGTTGAAAGATATTGACAATTTGAAAATAATTTACCGAATCTGATAGTTCCATTGGCATTAGTTCAAAAATTCAATAAAATGAAGCAGGTTTTGAAAAACCACAATTGTATTTCTTTCATTGGTTTACAGAACAAGCAAAACTTCCCATCAAGTATGTTATTTTTCATTAAAACAACAAAAATATTTCACCCTATCACACTGTATAATTCTTGACGATACGTAAATTATAGATGATTCCAGATCTTCAAATGAAGTTGCCAGTGTACTTTTCATACAACTTTGATGGATGCCATTTATCTTTGACACGAATAATTCGATACGGAACCTGTTCAATGGTATAGAAGATTCGAGTTACCTACTCATCTCTAGAATTGTCTAATAATTATCTTTCATTTCCGTTGACGTTTAGATTACTCGATATTTATCCAGCAAATAGCGTTGTAAGAAATTTCCGATATACAGTTAAAAAACACAAAAAGAAGAATCATACTATTAGTAGTTAAAGTATCTACGATCGTGTTCAACAACAAACAATCGTATACCTAACTTGTTCCCGATAAAGACGATACCCGTAGAGATTTCAAAAACATCAATATTCTTGGTTGGGCACGAAGGAATCATAAAACGTAACAATACCGGTTGAAATAATTTTGTTATTTTGTCAAAGTCACGAATTTTGAGTTGTTACAGAACTATTTTACTATTATTGTTAACAAGATTATTTCATCTATTCATCTGAAATTTCAGGTATTATAGTTATGTTCAAAGTATACCGTTAGTTATTGACTGAAATAAACCCAACCCTCGTGTCTTTTATATTTTGCATAATATAGAGCTAGAAAAAAAGTAGATAACCTTCAAGGGAGAAGGCTTCGGCAAAAATCTTGTACACCTACTTCCATATTTGAAAAAAAATCCACATACTTACACCAAACTTCTACACACTGTTTTCAAGATAGTTGACAATGTAATAACGAACCCATGCAACCTTTTTGTAATGCAACACGCTTCCAACACTCAATAGCATTGATTTTTATGATATACCACCCTCGATACCACTGTTGTGTGGGTAACTTTTACACCCTGTATCTCGAAAACTAAAGCTTCAACGACACATGTCGACAGGAAATTTTACGCCAATTTTTGCATATTCTACATGCTCTTTCAGTTTGTAACACCTATTCATTAACACCCTGTATAATGACCTATTCAATAATTTTAAATTCATTATTTTCACCTCACTTCGTCTGATTTCTGTATTAAACTTCCACATACCTACTTACACCTACGGTGTACATCTACTTCCACACGAGAGCTTATTTACCCGACTCGGTACCCCCGACAACGTCAAATTTAGTAGTTGAGGTGCGCATGCGTCCAAGCAGCCTTTAACCTTCTATTCGACGTGACTGAATGTGAGCTGATTGGCACAGTTCGTATGGTAGTAAGCTTACAAATCAGAGGTCGTAGGTTTGAAAACCGGTTAGGACCTGGTTTTTTTTTTGTTTTTTATTTCTTATTTTCTTATATTTTTATACATATTTAAGCTTTGATCAATCGGGTTTGGGCCTGGATTTTCTTGTTTTTTTTAGTTTTCCATTTCTTATTTTCTGATATTTTTATACATAGTTACACTGATCAACCGGGTTTGGGACTGGGTTTTCTAGTTTTTTTTTAGTTTTCTATTTCTTATTTTCTGATATTTTTTATACATAGTTACACTTCGATCAACCGGGTTTGGGCGTGGGTTTTCTAATTTTTTTTCTTAGTTTTCTATTTCTTATTTTCTGATATTTTTATACATAGTAACACTTTGATTAACCTGGTTTGGGCCTGGGTTTTTGTTGTTTTTTTAGGTTTCTATTTCTTATTTTCTGATATTTACATATTTACTTCAATATTGTTATGTTACTACTAAATTTGACAACGTTGGTACCGAGTCTGGAAAATGAGCTCTCGTCTACTTCCACTTGTGGTTTACCTCTCGATAACTTTCAAACACTAATTTTTCTACAGAAAATTTTATACCTGTCATCATTATACCAATCAGATAGTTTATTTCGATATTGTTTGTTGCTACTGCTAGGGTAATTGTTCATCCACATGAGCATGTAGGGTGCTCCCTTACTTCTACTTACACTAGCTTTCATATTGCATAAATGCACAAGAAAGGGTCGATAGCCACAAAGCGGCAATAAACCATTGGCGTTACATTTTCCGGTAAAGACCTGAATGGTTTCATTTATCGGGCTTATTTAATAGTGAAAAACTTATGCAAGCATTAGGTATTCAAGTATTAGGTATTCTAGGTGCTGCTAAACAATGAAAGTTTTGACAACTTTGCGGTCACAAAGTATTCCAAAGTATTTCAGCCTATACTTTTATTTAAAAGAAAAAATCCAAATTTTACGACCCTATTGTAGGTATTTGAGGCGATACAGGACATGTCAATTTAATTTTGGTAAAACGTTTTATTATTTTATGCCACATAAAAAAAATAAAGACACACCCTATGTTTATAGTACTTTGGAGAGGTTATGCGAGCGGTATACAGGGTGCGGCAGATAAACGGTCAATTAGAGATATCTCGAGAACTAAAGGTATCTGAAATAAGAAAATTGGCATGAAGGGGTTTTGAATAATGAGCTATTCAATGAAAATATTGCCGTCACCATTCTACTTCCGGTTATACCGGAAGTCGCACATAACTTTGTAATTTTTAATGGAAGTCCCTGTATATTTTTAAATTTTAGGAATATTTACGTTATTCTGAACATTTTTTGTTAATACTTCCCTATACCTATTTTGAACCGTTTTTGAGTTGTAATGTTTTTTATATAAAAATGACACTTTTTTACCATGTACATAAAATTCAATATCCTCTAATGTAATTAGAATAAAAGTTTAAATTTCTTAGGAACTATTTACCACATACCGCTTTATTGTTCACACTGTGAAGTTACCTTTTTTATTATACAGGGTGCTGTCAAAATTGGAATAAAAACGGAATCCACAATCTTCGCGTAATTCCTTTTTTTCAAATGGGACACCTTGTATGTGATTATTAATTTTAGAAGAATACGTTGTCCACTATCGATATGTATTACTATTCCCTATAACTATCTCCTGCAGTTTTCAAATAAATCAGCTTTATACATTTTTGTCACAAAAAATTAATTTTATTATAGGCTATGTGGTATTAATTTATTGAGTTAAACACTCGGTTAAACATTGAACAATTATACAGATACTATCAAAGATAATAAGGTACTAGCTTGTTAATTCAACAAATGTTCAAAGTTTTGCCCATCAACTTCCAAACATTCATAGACTCTCTTAAGGATGAATTTGGATGAGCTGCAAAATATCCCAGGATGTGTATTTGTGAATCCTCATTATCGACATGGGTCTTGAGCTTATTTCTTTTACTTTTAAACTGACCAAACTGGGAACAGTTGTGTAGCAAACGTTTCACAGTTTTATGATTTGGTCGAGGCTTTTCAGGATATCTCTCAGCAAACACACGGCAAGTTCTGGATAATATCATTCTGTTATACTCACCGTGATTCATAATTAAATTTAAAAAATCATCATTTGTATATCCTAAATGTGCCATTATTATTTTGTTGAGAAAATTAAAGGCAAACTATTATTATACCTTTCACACAACGGCATACAACAAGGTGACTATTAAACATCAACAATAACTGTCATTTGTCAGAATATTCCATAGGCGACTTGATAAATTAATTTTTTGTGACAAAAATATATAAAGCTAATTTATTTGAAAACTGCAGGAGATAGGTATAGGGAATAGTAATACATATCGATAGTGGACAACGTATTCTTCTAAAATAAATAATCACATACAGGGTGTCCCATTTGAAAAAAAGGAATTACGCGAAGATTGTGGATTCCGTTTTTATTCCAATTTTGACAGCACCCTGTATAATAAAAAAGGTAACTTCACAGTGTAAACGATAAAGCGGTATGTGGTAAATAGTTCCTAAGAAATTTAAACTTTTATTCAAATTACATTAGAGGATATTGAATTTTATGTCCATGGTAAAAAAGTGTCATTTTCATATAAAAAGCATTACAACTCAAAAACGGTTCAAGATAGGTATATAGGTATAGGGAAGTATCAACAAAAAATGTTCAGAATAACGTAAATATTCCTAAAATTTAAAAATATACAGGGTCTTCCATTAAAAATTACAAAGTTATGTGCGACTTCCGGTATAACCGGACCAGTGGTCATAATTCAGATACCTTTAGTCCTCTAGATATTTCTAATTGACCGTTTATCTGCCGCACCCTGTATAAGAGATGAAGTGCTAGTTCACAACCCACTTCATCCAAATCAGCATGCACTCCGGAAAGGTCCACTGATTCGGCCCTTCAGCAAGTGGTTGGCAGAATTGAAAGATCATTGGACAACAAAGAATCCACCCTGGGTATATTCATAGATATCGAGGGAGCGTTTGATAAAACAAGCCAGCAACTCAACTCCAGGAATGTATACCTCTGGTAGTAGGAGAATGGATACTCAAGATGCTTTCTAGAAGCGCAATAAGTATCAATGTAGAAGACATCACAGTAAGAGGACTGGTCATGAGGGGATGTCCACAAGGAGGAGTCTTATCACCCCTTCTGTGGAACAGACCCACGTTATCGTATAGTGCAATTGCATGGGGACCGAAGGTTCTACAAGCAACGGCTATCCAAAAATTATATCAAATACAGCGGATGGCTTGTTTAAACATCACAGGAGAACAACACCAATCGCATCAATGGAACTAATTACTGGTCTGACCCCTCTGGACCTGTACGTCAAGGAGGTTGCGTTAATGGCCATGGTACGATGCGCACGGCTGGTGTGAACCCCGAAGTAGGAGTGGGCCAATTGAGGTTAAGCCTATGGCAGGAAGCGCTTACTGCGCTACCTCTGATGCAGGCAGCCAAAGATACAATTGAACCCAAGTTTTTGTTTAACAAACCCTACAAAATACAAATAAAACAGAACACAGAGCCAGATGCTGCAAATGCAATACGTATATATACAGATGGTTCAAAGATGAAAGAAGGCTCAGGATGTGGAGTTTACTCGAGAGCACTAAGCCTAAAGATTAAGTGGGGAATGGGAAACAATACCGGCGTGGTTCAAACAGAACTGGCTGGTATCTCAATTGCCACAAAAGAACTAACCAGAAGAGGAATTTCTGGCAAAAATATAACAATCTGCACTGATAGTAGACAAGTAGAGTAAGTAGTAGATAGATAGTAGACTAATAGAGTGCCACCAAGATTTAGCTGACGCCTCGGCAGATAACAATATTATCCTGAGGTGGGTTAAAGGGCACGACAGGAGTAAAGGAAATCGCATTGCCGATTCTTTAGCCAGGGAAGCCGCTGGACTAAAAATTCTATAACCCAGTGACACCTACGGCCTAACGACTTCAATAATTGCGGAACTAGCCAAACGTTACACCCATGCTCAATCCCTTAAGAGATGGGATGGAATCAAAGGATGCATTCTTGCCAGGATCACCCTGGGCGATCCTGAGAAGCTGGCGCCGAAGAAATATTTGGCGATGACCAGGAAAAACCTACGTTTAACAGTAGGATTAGATACAGACTAAGACTAAAAAAAAAACACCTCCTCACTTCTTAGAAATCAGACAACCTGGGACATGCCACAAGACGGTATGATGAAAAAATATAACTTTTTTAAAGAAATTCGCTACGGAAATGAGCAACAAGAAGGAATAGGATCCAAATACCATTACCAGACTTGGAAAGAATGCCATTCAATGGTACACAGACGGCTCAAAAGCAATAGAAGGAACTGGGATAGGAGTGTTCGGGCCAGGAACCAAACACTCTGAAAGCTTGGGAAAAGCCCCAAGTATCTTTCAAGCGGAAAGACACGCCATAAGAAAGTGCGTCCAGTTCAATATTGATAAAGGATACAGAAGACAAAGGATTACCATGATGTCGGATAGTCAAGCAGCCATTAAGGCACTGAGCTCTTGTGTAATCAGTTCCAAAATGGTGTGGGAATGCCTAGACAAACTCAATGAACTAGGCGAGAACAACATAGTCACCTTACTATGGATTCCAGGACACACTGGAATAGAAGGAAATGAAATAGCAGATGAACTAGCAAAGAGGGGGACTGAAATACCTTTCTGGGGGCCCGAACCCTTTTGCGGAATCAGCCCCAATGTAATATTGGAAGAAATAAGTAAAGCCGAGAAAAAGAGAAGATCTGACCATTGGAAAGATCTAGTAGGGCTTATACAATCAAAGACTCTTCTGGGTGACTACAACCTGCTGAGATCAAAAGAATGCATAAGTCAAAGTAAAACTGCGCTAAGAGTT
>CAJUYH010001494.1:0-23502 GCA_910591685.1 Galerucella tenella | reverse complement strand
TGATCCATAGCGGTTCAAAATTTATCTCGAAGGACCAATGTAAATGTAATTTGCCAATTAAAAAGATAGAATATCTAAACTATTGAACTTTATTAACTTTTGACAAATACAATTCAACTTGACATTTTTTTTCTCATGACAACATATATATATATATAAAGTATGTAACAAATGATACGGAATTAACCCGTATTGAAACACATTTATCTTTTACAACAAGTTCATGTAAACAATAACTTAACACAAATCACCGGTTGGTCCCACTTGCCTACATCAACTATTTGTATAGTTCAGACCCTTTTGTACGATGTCACAAAGGGTGTTTTCGAATTTTCCCCTGAATGTTACGACAATATCCTTGGCAGGATATTCCGAGGTTGGTCAAACCACACAGGAGTTTGTCAACCGTCAGACTCCACATTAATGGGGATGTTACTCCTCCCTGTGGGCATCCTCTGGTTGTACAGATGGAGACAATGTCTGCTCGTCCTCGTCTCTGCTACTATTGTGGTGAGAAGTTTCGATGTCTATTTGGATATTGTGCTGTCTACACCGTTTCTATTTAATGCTCTCTTGGATATCCTCCATCCATCAGCTGTACCAGTGCAGTCTCCGTAGATCTGCCATGCTGATACAGGTGGAGAGCTAATCTCTGTAGGATAGCTTTTTTCATCGTTTTGAGCACAAACGATGAGACTAATTGGTCTGAAGGATTTGGGGTTTGATGTGTACCTTTTTCCATATTTTGGAATGAAGGTTACCATTGCTCTTCTCAATGCTTCTGTATATAACCCAGTTCTAAGCTGCTTCAACTAATTCTTACCAAATGTGGTAGAATTTTCTCTTGCCATTGCTGGAGCTCCCAGTGCCTTGAAAGGATAGGTTAGGTATAGCTAATAAAAATGAAATACATCTCTGTTATATTTTACTGTATCATCTACACTACACTATGATGATCTACTTTTCCCAAAAAGCTGTCAAACATATTATATGATCTATGAGCTGATAAAAAGGTACAGAAAGATGACTTCAGATTTATGTATAACTTTACATACTATCTGTACCTCGATCTGTACACTTTCTTCAATCATTATATATTGTATATTTTCTTCCAATCATTACCTATTGCTGTATATTTGCGTAGAAGCATTTTAGTAAAGCTGCTAAATTATATTCCATGTTCAATTTCTAAATTATTAGAAAAGCAGATTAAAATTACTACATATGAATTATTAAGGAAAATATTAAAAACAATCATATTCACAGTTGATCAAGAGACCGAAACTAGTATAATACTTCTGTATTTTACTAGTGGAACAAAATAGGTGAAAAAAAATAGTTTGAATAAAAAAGCACTGTAACAAAAGGTTAAGAGCTACTATTAATTGCGTAACGCAAGAAGAATTATAAAGTAATTTTCCTTAAACTTCAAATAACAATGAAACGACTAGATTATAAATTTTACAGTAAAAATGGTTTGCTAGTTGTAGTAAGTAAATAAATGGAGAATATGCATTGTTACATAAATCACTTGAGGAAAAAATTGTGACTTTGGCAGATGAGAATCACATATTATTTTATAATTTATAATTAGAACTCCTAGATATAGCTTTAACTATAGCATAAATATAAAACATTAATTGTCTGTATGAATTGTTATGTATTTTGAATTTACCCTTAGAATAATTATTATAATATATCCATAGTGATGTCACAGATGTTATGTTATGTCACATCTCTTGAATTGAAGTTCTTAAAATAAAACTGTGTATAGTAATTTAATAATTGTGTATTAATTCCTCGTCGAATACACAAAATTTTGGCGACGAGAACCGAAACGAATCCGCGAAGATTCTTATGGTAATACCGCACCCAGTCAAGTAAGTCCGTTCCATTTTTTGAGCGTCAATCAATAGTGAAGTCTGTCCAGTCTTAGTAAAGTCAAGTCGAAGTCTGTATAAAGTCAGTACCTAACAAATATGTCTTTAATTGGGAGTATCGAGCCTTTCAATCCAAAGTTTGGGGACATTTCATCATGGATAGAGCGTTTAGAACAAATTTTTAAAGTGAATGATATTGCAGATACCAAGCAAGTACCCCTTTTACTCACTTTTATTGGGGGAGAGGGATATAGTAGGTTGAAAGATCTTGTGTCACCTGCTTTGCCTGATACGAAGTCATATGTTGAATTGGTGAAAGCACTAAAAGATCCCTACAGCCCTAAAAGGCTAGTTGTAGCAGAACGCTTTAAGATGAACAATAGTTACCAGGAGCCGGAAGAATCTATCACAGCATTCGTTACAAGGTTGAAAAGTATGTCAAAAACTTGTAACTATGGTGATTTTTTGAACGATGCCTTAAGAGATAGGTTGATATCTGGAATTAGATCTAATGATATAAAACAAAAATTATTAGAGGAAGATCATAACTTTGAAGCAGCTTTAAAAATCGCACTTAGTATGGAGTTGGCCGACGGGCAGGTTAAAGCTATGGTGTCAGAGTCTGGTCATAATTTGAATAGCGTATATCACAAGCATAAGTCAAGTCAGAATTACAAGTCACAGTCGAGTCAAAACCGAGTCAAGTCAGGTCAACTCAGTCAAAATAAGTCGTCCAGTGGTCATAGTCATCCTAGTGGTAGTCCAAGTAAGTCGTATAGTCGAAAGCAGAAGTGTAGAAGATGTTGCCGTATACATTTGGACAACAACAAATGTCCAGCAATAAATTGGAAGTGCTTTGCCTGTAATATGTCAGGACACACTGCAAAGTCTCCTATGTGCAAGAACAGAGTTTTTGAGTTGCAGGAAGATGAAAATCAGGAGTTAGGAGTAGAGTCAGATGAAACTTTTGAGTTAGGTTTGTTGTCGGAGGAGTGTACCTTGAATTCACTTAAAACAAGTTTTGTCGACACTTTGAAAGTTACATTGTGTATCGATGAACAAAATCTTGAAATGGAAGTTGATTCAGGTGCAGTAAGGTCAGTTATACATGAGGAAGACTTTAAGTATTTATTCAACAATTTAGTCTTAGAACCGGTAAGTTTTAAGTTAAGAGTTTTGACAGGGGAAAAAGCAGAAATTTTAGGTCAGGTATATGTGCATGTAAGATACTTAAGTAAGTTGTATTATTTACCTTTGGTTGTCTTAAAATCAGACATCAAGTTTGTACCGCTCTTGGGTAGGAATTGGCTAAACCTTTTAAATAAAGATTGGAGAAATTCTTTGCTAGATATAAGTGTAGTAACAGAAGAGTCTCAGATAAAAAGCTGTAGTCCAGTCAATTTAGAAAATTCACAAGTAAAAGTTTGTAGTCAAGTCAATTTTCAGTCAAATCAGGTTTCAAGTTTAGAGTCAGAGAATGTCAAGTTTAAGTTGATTGCTTCTTTGAAACAAGATTATAGGTCACTTTTCGAGGAAGAGCCTCACACTTCAATAAAAGATTTTAAAGCTGAGATAAAGATAAGAGAAGGATTTAAACCTATTTTTCATAGGGCATATGAAATGCCATTTGCATTAAAACCAAAAGTCGAGGAGGAACTTTCAAAAATGGTTAAGTCTGGTGTTTTGACTAAGTTATCACACAGCAACTGGGCAAGTCCAATTGTTGTGGTTCCCAAGAAAAACTCTGGGGATGTAAGAATATGTGTAGATTTCAAAAAAACGCTGAATTTAGCAATTGATAGTGACCATTGCGTTTTACCATTGCCTTCGGATATTTTTGCCACATTACATGGTAGCGAGTATTACTGTGTTTTAGATCTAAAGGGGGCTTATCAATAACTTCAGATAAGTGATGCTTCTAAAGAACTATTCACGATAAATACCCACATTGGTCTTTTTAGATTTAATAGATTAACATATGGCGTTAGTAGCGCTCCGGGAATTTTTCAATGTGTCATGGAGGTTATTTTATCAGAATTACCAAAGACTAAATGCTATTTAGATGATATTTTGGTGCACGGTTGTACGATAGATGAATGCTATCAGAATGTTAAAAAAGTGTTAGAAAGATTACAGAAATATAATGTTAAGATTAATGAAAAAAAATGTAAGTTTTTTGATCGTTCTGTAATGTTCCTAGGTCATAGAGTAGATGCATCAGGAATTCATCCTACAGATGAAAAAATTGAATGCATCCAGAAAGCGCCTCCACCAAAAAATATTACAGAATTAAAAAGTTACGTAGGTCTACTTAATTTTTATGGTAAGTTTATTCCTATGCTTTCCACCAAACTTAGGCAATTGTACGATTTATGTAAAGGTAATACTGAGTATATATGGACAAGTAAATGTGAAAAATGTTTTCAGGATAGTAAAAAGTTGCTTATTTCACATGATGTCTTAACACATTATGATCCAACACTTCCTATATATATAACGTGTGATTCCAGTGGTTACGGGGTTGGAGCAGTGCTTAGTCATAAAATCGATGGTGTTGAAAAACCAGTTTTATTTGCTTCATCCACTCTTAGCGAAAATGAAAAGAAATATTCAAATTTAGAACGTGAAAGTTTAGCAATAATATTTGCGTTGAAAAAGTTCCACAAATACGTTTTTGGACGAAATTTCACTTTGATCTCCGATCACCAACCTCTTCAGTTCATTTTCGGTAAAAATAGAAACATTCCAGTTACTGCCGCAGCTAGAATCACTCGTTGGGCCATAACATTATCAGCTTATAAATATGAAATTATTTACAAGAAAGGTAGCCAAATTTCGAATGCTGATGGGCTCTCAAGATTGCCAATGAAAAGTCAAACTGAAATTTCTGATGCAATATTTTCATTTAGCCTATCTTATGAAGTACCAATTACTTACGAAAATACGAGCGAAAATATAGCTGTAGCAACAAAAAAAGATATAATTTTGTCTCAAGTACTTGATCTTACTCTAACTGGTTGGCCAAATTCGATAAAAGACGACAATTTGAAGCCTTACTTTAAAAGAAAATTAGAATTTTCTGTTGATAATGGTTGTGTTTTAGTTGGTAATAAAGTTGTAGTTCCAAAACAATTGCAAAAAGATATTCTGAGTTTGTTCCATGAACAGCATATAGGAATAGTAAGAACTAAAATGCTTATTAGATCTTATTGTTGGTGGCCTGGTATTAACGAAGATGTTGAGCAGTATGTCAATTCTTGTGATGTATGCCAACAAACTCAAAATTTTTCAAACAGCGGAGTTTTACTTCCTTGGCCAACTGCTCCTAATAATTTTTACAGAGTAAATGTTGATTTTTTCAAAAGAGATTGTTTTACATTTTTAATTCTTGTAGATAATAAGTCTGGGTGGTGCGAAGTTAAACTTATGAAGGATGGCACAAACGTGAGAGAAACAATTTTAAAGTTGAAACAAATTTTTTCGGTATTTGGATTACCAGTAGAGCTAGTTTCGGATAATGGTCCACCATTTGGTAATTCTTATGAATTTACTTCTTTTTGTCATGCAAACGGGATAAAATTCATTCGTATTCCACCAAAACACCCAGAAAGCAATGGTTTAGCGGAAAGGGGAGTCCAAACAATTAAAAAAGGGTTAAAAAAAGCTTTATTCAAAGAGGGAGAGAATGTGAGCGAAGTCACTATTTTAAATAGATTAGAAAACTTTTTATTTGTATATAGAAACACACCAAATACTTCCACAGGATGTTCACCAGCAGAAACAGTTTTTAAAATTCGTCCTCGTACTAGATTTGATCTGCTAAAACCTTGGTCAAAGAAACAAAAATCCCTTCAGCCTGACATTTTGCAAAAAATCAAGTTGTTTTCAGAAAACGATGAAGTTTTTGTAAAGAACAAATATACAAATCTTTGGCAAAAAGGTAAAGTTGTTAGGTGTATGAGTTATAGCACTTATTTAGTGAAATGCGGTGAACATATTAAGTTATATCACATTAATGACATTAGGGAAAGTAAATCGAATCCTATGTTCATTCAGAATGAAATTTCGAATAACACTGATATTCATAATAATCCAATTTTGTCAAATAACCCTGATTTTACAAATAATACTACTATGTCCAATAACACTCCTGTGACAAATAATGTGGTACCTAGTACTTCTGTGTTAAATAGTAACATGAGTCCTTATGTTGAAAAAGTACCAAAGCTGTTATCGAACCTCAAGGTTCAAGTCTTGAAGACAAAAACATATTTGAAGGACATGGTACTCCGTCAACGTTTAGAAATGTTACCAGATCAGGTCGTGTTGTCAAAAGACCTAGTAAGTTAGATTTGTAGTTTTTTTATTATTTGTAATCTTTTTATAAGAAGGGAAGAAAATGTTATGTATTTTGAATTTACCCTTAGAATAATTATTATAATATATCCATAGTGATGTCACAGATGTTATGTTATGTCACATCTCTTGAATTGAAGTTCTTAAAATAAAACTGTGTATAGTAATTTAATAATTGTGTATTAATTCCTCGTCGAATACACAACATGAATTTTAGAGCAAGAACAATATGGCTTGCACTTCACATAGGAATTAAACCTTGAAATAAGCAAAAAAAAAAAGCCCAATTTTCCCTTTATTTTGGATGACAAAAGTTAATTTACCTTAAGCAAATATCAAATGCCTGGAAATGATATTTATTACACCTTTGGACATTCTTTGATGTAAAATACTGGGTAAAATATAAAGCCAAACTGATTCTTTACATTGCTGTTTCAGAGTTATATTTCAAGTCAAATGACTTTGCAATCAAGTGTACCAAATTGACATTTGTCATTTCTTCAAAATTTTGATTCTTTTCATAGAAAAATGCTATAGTGATAAAACCCTTTATGCTTGAGTTATTAGCAAATAGTTCTTAATGTTGTTGGTTTACAACCTCGTTTACAACAGTTTAGGTAAGTACATAATTTTGCCATTAAGGAAAGTGATCTGTCCGAGGATCTGTCCCATTTCAAATCTAGTACCATTAATTAGGTACTAGTAGATTTTAAATAAATTGTCTTTAATGATCATCAGTAGTAGGATCTATGTGAAACAGAAATCAATTATGAAGATTGAACCAGTTAAAAATGAAACCATTTATGAATACAAAAAGGTTAACAGTCCCATTATTTTGAGCTTAATTTTCAGTCACATGGTATAGAAATTGAAACCTTCTGGGCTGCTTATCATATCTGATTTCTCTGAAAGATTGTTGCACTTACATACAGTAAATACCACAACAAAGGTGTAATTAAGACAATAAACCATTATGTGCATGCTTTCTTCAAATTCTATTAGATTGAAAAGTTTAATAATGTGAGTGGAACAAAAGTTCAATACAACTAAGTTACTATATTTGCTGTATTCTCAAAACCTATTTCATGCATGTATTGAAAAAAAATTCAATAAAACATTAGGTGATTTTTTCTGGCATGTACCAGGCATACTTTGGTATTATCATAGGGTACCTTGACTGTTCCATGCATATAACATATAAACTGTCATTCCACAGAATAGTGAAATTCCTGGTTAATTAACAAGGACATTTAGGTACATTTTTTAAATTATGTTCCACTTTCAGCATCAATAATAAGTACTTAAGTAAATAAACCATAGACTACTCAAATATACACAAGATCAAAATCTGTTTGTGGTTATGTATGGTTTAAGTTTAAAACCTCAGATATAAATCTAGGTAAATAGTACGTAATTGCAACATTTAGAAAAAAGTGAATAAATATGACAACAAAAAGAAAGAAAAAGAAGTGATTCCAAATGTAGTGTACCAGTCTCTGGTGCTTTGTATGCTTTGGTCCCAAACTTCTGGTACAGTTTCATAAGTTGAAAACAACAAGTATCGATAGGTAGGTACAGTGGATGTAATATTTTTAAGCTATCTAATCGTATATCCCCTTTAAGTTATATTGCGGTGCAATTCTGTAAGCAAATGTTAAATCTTAACGCACAGTTAAAAATAAGACAATCTTTTAACCCATTTTTGCTAGTCTGTATGCATATTAAGTTTTAAAGTATTAACGGAAAACTCTTTATTGGATACCATACAAGTTAAAATTTGAATCATAATCTTGACTATCTATAGATTAAAACATTTAAAATAGCGTAAACTTTGTCAAACTCAACGGCGTACCGTTAATTTTTAACCACTTCTTATAGAATTGACCCTAATGACGGTATCATATCGAATTACAGTCGAGCAAAAAGAAGTTCGCACCTCAAGTATACTATAAATAGGTGAGTATAAGAAAAACTTGTTTATTGAAAAATATAATATTATTGCTGGTATAGCAGAATTTGGTTTCTATATAAGTTGGCATGTATAAAGAACAATTTCACAAGGGAGGGCTGAGAAACTAATTTTGTCATTCATTTACATAGAAACACTATTAATTAGCTATCCTAATTCAATAATAATACTTATCACAACAATTTCAACAACTAATTGATTATTGTGTAAGCAAAAGTGTAGGTGTCAAGCATTAAAATAATTAAGAGTAATTGTTATTTTTTAATCTTAATTGCATTTATAGGTATTAATAGATTTTCTTTATATTAAGTAAGGTCATTATTTTTAATTCATTTAACATACTTAATTAAATTTTGTATGCTGTGAAAAATAAACAAATATATTTTATTTATTAGTAAATATCTAACATTCCCTGATAATAAAATCTATTAATCCAATTTGTCTAACCAAGCTGGAATGTGGATGTTATGCAATTTTATAAAATTTCACCTTTAAGGATGTTAAACAAAAAACAAGGAAACAAGATCTGACTGGTTAGTCACACTTATGTCTATTAATTGGGATGGGTATAGAAGTAAATGGCAGAATTTTGAAAATTAAGATAGTTGATTGTATGGAGTAAGTACTCGAGGGATTACTAATTTTTTTTTAATTTTTTTAGAACAATAAAAAAATATCTATTTAATGGAAAGGATCTGATTTAAGTAGTTATATAATCTGTAACTGTAATAGGTATTGTTCATATTAATAAAAAAGTGACTCAATAGTATAAACTCCTATAACAATTTGGGAAATACATAACCTAAGTACCTATAATAAAAATATTAAATTAAATTGTTCTGGTTTGAAAGCTTTTTATGCAACTTATTAATTAGGTGAATAGAATTTTAATATTTAAAATTACCTTTCAATACTTATTGTTATTTTAGATAGAAAAATATATTCATAATGTCAATAGAATAATACAGTTGATAATTAATTGAAATATCCAAATTCACAACCACACATAATAATACTTATTGAAAAAATGTTGTGGGTGAATTATGTATACATACTTACCTACTTAAATAAAAAACATACACACTCAGTTCACCAGCATTCCAAAGATAAATAGGCTACAAACAAAGTAGGGCAGCAATAATGATAAAATACATTTATTATGTACAATGGTACCTTTATAAGCTAATTAGATATCAACCTATGAAATGTGTGATAAAAGCTTCCTTTATAACTGTAAAATACCTACTTCGTGGGTAGATAAATATAAGAATAAATATCTACTACTGAATAAACATAAAGAGTATGAATCATCCTACATAAGAAATAATTTCATATTTCACATAATTCATCAATAACCAAGTCAACAAAATACGAAGTTAGCTGTACAATCAAACATATATTAATGTAGTCACATACTTTAAATATCAAATGAAATACTCAAGTGCTGTTCTTAGAGTAGGTACGTATAATTAATAGAAAAATAAACTCACGCTTTCGCTCTGAGATGATCGTTTTTGTCGAGGCACACAAAACAACGTCACTTTAAAGCCTTTTGTTTCCTTTAGACGGGTACTTCTATTTTCGATCGAAGTACTTATTGCAGAGTTTTAATAATCACCACAATATTTTAACTACTGAAACAAAACATTTAAGAACACCAAACAAAACAAAAACACTTCTTTTCTTGGTAGGTTTACATGTCAAAAAATATAATAACAAATCACGTTTACTATTGAAAATCAACAGCCCGCCACATTGAACAACTAGAAAACAACTAACAATAATTTTGCTCTTTTTCTGGTCGACTTATTCTGGGTATTGTCAAATGTCAAATTCGTATGAAATAACAATAATAAAGAAATTTACATTTTTAATTCCTTAAATTTCTAGTAGATGTCCAATAGCCTTAACTTCCATTACTACCAAAAGAGGACACTAAATGACGTATAAATATCGTATTTACTTATTTTCAGATTCATCTAAGATGTATGCCTCAAGACTAACTAGTTATCTCCAACAGGATATCGAAAAACATGGTTAAAATAAATTTTACTTTCAATTTGCTGTCTTTTGAGATATAAATATTTTGTTCACGGAACAAATTTTAAATCGCTGGCTATAGAACGAGAGAACGGACTTGTAGCTGAGATTTATACACTGTTGCCGGTAGTTGTAATCTTCAGAATATAGACCAACCACATTCAATTTGGTTACACTTGAAATGTGTTGAACCAATAGAAATAGGCCACACATAACCAGTCGATGACCATTATTCGCAAACGTGGCAACAGCAAATTCCCGTTTGACAGCTGTTTTCAGTGATAGAAAATTTATACTTTACATGGATATATGACGTGGTGTATCCAGACTTTTCATCTTTGGAAAATAAAATAATTAGTTTGTTGTTAGTACCGTAAACTGAAGTTATAGAAGACAGAATTTTGGTAAGTTTGTATGTCAACTATGTTCATTCCTTCTAAATGGATAGTTTGCATGCGGTAACCTGAAAGTTCAGAGTAATTTTTTTAAGAACTTTCTAAGTAATGTATTTTTTACTAAAAAAAGAAGCTTTAATATTACCTCAATAGATTCCTAAAAAATGCATTTAAGTTTTTTTCATGAAGTAATTCAGTTTTATTTTATTTTTTCTTAATTAAGGATCTCATTCATAAAATTACATCAACATACAAGTTCATTTTCTAATAATTTTTCTAGTTCGTACTATGATACAAATTAATAATGCTATAAATTTCAGATATAGTGTAATGTCTAACAAATTCTAAACATTTAAAATATATATCAAAGATATTAGATTTAATACTCTTATAACACCTTACACTTACACCAAAGTTTTTGAAAAATACAGCTGTTTTTTTACTAAGTTGAACAGGGTTAACACATCTACAAGATACAACCAACCTGGTTTGCAATTAGAAGAAACATCACTTGTAGACCAGAGAATATCTACTTTTCACTGGAGACAGAAATACTCCACAACCGGTCTACAAGTGATGTCCCTTCTAATAGTTCTAATTGCCAACCAGAATGGTTGATTATATCTTGTAGATATCAACCCTGTTCAAATTAGAAGTGTAATTTAATGTCTGTTGGGGTATGTAGCACAAGTAATAAGTAGTTATCTTCTGTATGTCCCTTGTGGTATATTATTCATTCTTTTTTTATTTTTTTGGGAAATTAAACCACAATATTTTTGAATTCTTTATTTCAAGTACTTAGTTGTTTCTTCTTAGTTGTACAGTCATTGTTTTTTGAAAAATATTTTTTTAAAACTGTAAGGCATTATAATAGTATTAAATCTATTATCTTTGATATCTATTGGTAACATGCTTCCCTTAATATGACAATTTTAAAGGAAACTGTAATTAAGTATTTAAAACAAAGTTTAATTAAGTAGTGTCAACTTTTTTGTAGGTGAGCAAGAATGCAATTATCATTTTCAATAATATCCCTGTTACTATGTTACATTGGAGTATCATATGTTAACAGTTTGGCTGTTATGTCAGTAGATTTAGGGTCAGAATGGATGAAAGTAGGAATTGTTTCACCAGGAGTCCCTATGGAAATTGCTTTAAATAAGGAATCTAAAAGAAAAACTCCGGCTGTTATCAGCTTTAGAGATAATACAAGACTTTTTGGGGAAGATGCTCAAAATATTGGTGTCAGATTTCCAAAATTAGCATTCAGTTACCTTTTAGATCTCTTAGGAAAAGATATTGATCATCCAATAGTGCAGTTATATAAACAGCATTTCCCCTATTATGATATTATTGAAGATTCAGAAAGGAAAACTGTATTATTTAAAATAGATGAAGAGACTACTTTCAGTATTGAAGAGTTAGTTGCACAGTTATTAGGTAAAGCTAAAGAATTTGCAGAGGCTGGTGCTCAACAGCCAATAAAGGAATGTGTTTTAACTGTACCTGGTTTCTTCAACCAAGTAGAAAGGAAAGCTCTCTTACAAGCAGCAGAACTTGCAGGGCTTAAGGTACTTCAATTAATTAATGATTATACAGCAGTGGCACTCAATTATGGTATATTCAGATCTAAAACCTTTAATGAGACTGCTCAGTACGTCATGTTTTATGATATGGGTGCATCTTCAACAACTGCTACTCTAGTTAGTTACCAAAGTGTCAAAACTAAAGATAAGCCCTATATGGAAATCAATCCACAAGCTGCCATTTTGGGAGTGGGCTTTGACAGAACACTCGGAGGTCTTGAAATGCAAATCAGATTAAGGAATTACCTTGCCACTAAATTTAACGATATGAAAAAGACTACAAATGATGTGTTTAAGAATGATAGATCCATGGCAAAATTGTTTAAAGAAGCTGGTAGATTGAAAAATGTTTTGTCAGCAAATGCTGAACATATTGCACAAATTGAAAATTTATTAGATGAGAAAGATTTCAAGTTGAAGGTGACAAGGGAAGAAATGGAAGAACTTTATACAGTAAGTTTAATATTCTTCTGATATAATTAAGCATACTTACTCTGTTCAGATTTAATTTACTCCTCATGTAAACAAATGCACATGGCAGTTAAGGGCCCGTTATTGAATGAAAATATGACCGTAAAAACATGGCTTACGCTTTTCATTCAGTTAATTTTTATTAATAATTTTAGATGAGACATAAGGTGTTATGTCGATTGCCAAATTGTTAAGGTAGTGTGCATCATAATTTATATGGGTTTCTTGTTAGTAATAAATTCAACAGACGTTGTCAAATATCCCCAATTTTGGGCAATGAAGATTGAAATGATATAAAGGTGACACATCCTTCATAACAGTATTTTATAGACAAATGTGTGACAATGCAGCGAAAATATTGTTATTTTATCAAGAACTGAATGAAATAAAAGCGGCATAATTAGCGCCGTAATTCAAATATGGTAGCCAAAAACACAGTCTTATTTGGTTGAACCGATTTGGCATCAGAGGGAGCTGACTGAATCAGTATCATTCGAGTGATAGGTATATATCGAGAGGATAGTTTCCGATATGAGACTCTAATTTTCCAATCCAGTGTTGCCAGAACGGGTACAATTGTATCAGATTTCGTACTCTCGATAATCTAAATGTACACTGGTACAATGTGTGTAATGCAATAATATTGGCTTGTTAACTTTTAATAGCGAAAGTATTAGTTATAAACGAACGACTTCAAAGCGTTTTTCATATAGACAATCAAAGATCTCGCATTATATCTTCTCTTTATAATAATAAATCACATTAAGCTAAGTTAGATGTTTAAAAGTGATTTCATTTATTTATATTGATTTATTCAATTGAATGTTGTTTGTTTTTGTAGGTTTGAGTAAAATTAAAGGATTTGTCATGGTTTTTTAATATTTTCGGTATTTAGGCTAAGATCTGGTAAATAATTTAGGCAGTAGCTGGCAACAGTGTTCTTGTTTTCGTTTCAGTTTAGGATAGGATAGAGTTGCCTGTGGTTTTAAAAACGTAAAACAAACATGACGTACACACGGAGGAAAAAAAAGCAAAAAGCGTCATACAAAATTTATATACAGTGTGGAAACCACTTATGGAATAACATTCTTAATGTCATTATTTTAGAAAATTATAAAATATGCCGAGACTCGTCAACTTTTGAATTGAGTTGTGCGTTATGTAAACATAAATGTAAATGTACAGGGTGACACGCAAGTATGCCATAGTCGGTTTTATTTTTTAATGAAACACCCTGTATATTTGCATATTTTTGAAATCCTCTTAATGAACCGATTTATTCCATAAGTGGTTTCCACACTGTATAAAAAATAATCGAAATAAGACGGAAAAATAATAGAGATATAAATTTTATAATAAATAGGGTCACAACGTATCAACAACAAATCAGATAATAATTCACCCTCGTTGCCTCGTTACCTATGGTTAACAGATAAGAAATGTAAATTAAATCGAAAACTATAACATCTCAATAAATATATCACTCGGTATTGTATCGAATGATACAAACTGGCATGGGAAGTGGGAATCAGTGGGGAGCGACACGTGATCATTTGTCGATACACAGTTGATCAAGTATTTATTCAAGATTATAATGGTAATCAACCATTGACCACTTATTTGGTCAACTAAATTACCAGTTCCGAGAATATATGATCCAGATTTTGGATAAAACCATATCCTCTCCCCATCTTGTGGTTTTCAGTAGAAGCTGAGGTTCATTATTTTACCGTAGTGGTGGCTAATAACGGAGCCTTAAATTGAGCAGGACAGCATTTTATTTTACAATATTTGCAAGTGTAATGCAAAATCCTATTTAAACTTTAAATATACCTAAATTAGTTTATATTAGCAAATGATAAATTCACAAATAATATAAGTATTATTGAATTAGATTTTTAAGCAGTTCCTAAGTTTCAGATGTTTATTTGATGTAACTAAATACAAAAGTTAAAAATATATAATAGAAATCAAGTTTTGGAGTAGTAAACAGCCGCTTCATTGTTTTATTGTGTTCTGCAACTATGTATTAAACTTCTTTAGAAAACTTAAATACTTGCGACAATTTGAGATTGATCTTAGAGTTAAGAAAATGTTTAAAACATTGGTTGAATATTATTAAGTTGAAATATTGCTCATATCTTCATCTGCAGAATCTGGGAATGTAATATTGGCAGTCGAAATTAACAGAGCAATTAACAAAATGCATGCAGCTCATAAAAAATTGTAATTTGTTGCAAACAATGGAACTATAGAGAAGAATGGTAAAAACAATGTTCAGTAGTATGGAAAGATTCATAACATCCACCAAGAGAAACGCAAAAGGTCTACTGTTATAGGAGGGGATATTCTAGTTTACAATTTAAAATTCATAAATATAAGTTTTTATTACCAATAAATTCAGTGTTACCATAAGTGTGCTATCAGCTATCATATAAATTTTTACATTAAGGAATCACTTACAATTAAAAATTATTTTTAAAACTAATAAATTGGCATGAGTTTAGGATTATAAAGTATCAAGAAAATTGTTTGTTTCAAAATTTTATCATTTTAATCTTTGTTAAAATGATAAAATAATAAGTGTGTTTGCTACCCTTGAACTTTATATAAATTATGTATTAGATTGTTGCTCCATTCAAGTCTTGGAATTATATAGATACTGTCAATTTTAGATACAATGTGTGTCTAACACACAACAAGAAACACAATCTGTATTTGTAAACTGTTTCTCAGAAAAAATTTTGCATTAAATTTTCAGATTTTCTGTTATTAGGTTGGAAAAAATATGTTTTTCTCCAAACATTAAAAGCGGCCTTTTAATCACACTTGGCAGGCAGAAAAAGTCCACTTTTACTGCCTAGGCAGAAAAAGTTCGTTGCTAGGCAACCTTCTAAGTAATAATTTAAATCAAACTGGTTATTAAAATTGACAATGACATTAAGAAAACTCAAATGATGCTGATGATAATAAACTGGTTTTATTGCGTGGAATTGGAACAAATTTGAAGAAAAAATTATATGTTTCACACGGCAGAAAAGCAAATTTAATGCCTTGGCTGGTTTCATAGCCTCGCTACGCTCGGCTATGAAACACCAACCGCGGCATTAAATATTGTGCTTTTATGCCTAGTAAAACAAATAACTATTTATAGAAGATAAATATATTGATTATGCTTTATATTTCCAATAATATGTGGTTTTGGTACTAATTTTAGCACTCATGTTTCTTTAGCAAAATTGTGAATAAAAAAATACATGGTTTCTTTTACATCCAAATAACCAATTACTTGATTCCTCCAATAACATAGGATGTCAACTAGCCCAGTTCTGTAGAAATGAGTCAAAGTATTTTTTTGCATTCAATAAAATCTAAAAGATTTATTATGTCCTCTCGCAATGTTATTAATTATATTAGAAATTTTTCTTGATTTTTATTAAGCTTGAAGATTAAGAAGTAAAATAGAGTCTGTGTTGGGTTATATATTTTATATTTAAACTTAAACTATAAGAAATATTCAGTAGTTATAATTTATAATACAACTATTAATAAACAATAATTGTTGATCATTTGCTCCATAAACAACATGGGTTTGCAATTGTTAATGACAATGAATAAAAATCTTATACCATCTTTGACTACAAATTGTATTCAACAGACTATTCAATTCATCTGACAGCATTGTTTCATGAGTTTATCTATAAGTAAATTAAAACTAAAATCATACTGCAAATAATTATATTTTCTGTTGAAAGGATACAAAAGTAATTATTAGATATCCGCTATTTTATTGGTTAATATTTTAAAAAGGATTGAATTGAATAGTTATTAATATATAAACTTCTTTCAGGATCTCTTTGAAAGGGTTAGCAAACCAGTAGAAAATGCTTTGAAAGCTGCCCATTTAACCATGGATGTAATCAGCCATGTGGTTTTGGTAGGTGCAGGAACAAGGGTACCAAAAGTTCAAGAGTACCTCAAAAAAGCTGTTGGACAGGAACTGGCCAAAAATTTGAATACTGATGAAGCTGCTGCGATGGGTGCTGTTTACAAAGCTGCTGATCTTAGTACTGGTTTTAAAGTTGCCAAATTTATCACTAAAGATGCTGTTTTATATCCAATTCAGGTAAAATAATTTCATAAATTACCCCATTACATATTATTTTATTGCAATCAAGTATGTATCTAAAGGTATTCTGATATTATTACTATGTTTCAAACTTTCAGCTTATCTTCAAAGGTTAAATTAATCAGCATATTATATCACTTCTTCAATTGATTTGGACAGTCTTTAATCACTTATTTCATTGTAAATGAATCAATTTTGAGTTTCTCAATCGCTATTGTCCAGCAAATCACAAGATTTTGTCAATCCTGCTTTTAATTGAAGTTTTGAAATAATTGTTGGTTATGGCTACTAATTCAACTGCATTGTCTATCTATAAGATCTATCAGTACATAGTATATTTCAGTTATCAATAGTTGTAATGTTTGTATTTAAGATTTATGAAATTCTTTGAAAAATTGATTCATTTTAATGCAAAATAAATTTAATTATACTAGCTATTCGAGAGTTTCTATAATAATTATCAGTAAATATTTTTTATTCTGTTCAAAATTCTACTTCTAGTCTGTTTCAATCTTTGTTGAAATATTTTACATTGTGTAAATTTGCAATCTATTTTCAGGTTACTTTTGAAAGAACTGCCGATGATGGTGTCAAACAAGTTAAACGTACTCTTTTTGGCTTAATGAATCCCTACCCTCAGAAGAAAATAATCACATTCAACAAACACACAACAGATTTCAGCTTTAATGTTAACTATGCAGACCTCGATCATTTGACAAAACAAGAATTGGAGAATTTGGGAACTACCCAAATTTCTAAATTCGATTTAAAAGGAGTTGCTGACGTTTTGAACAAAAACTTGGGAGATAATGTAGAATCCAAGGGTATTAAAGCACATTTTGCAATGGATGATTCTGGTATATTAAATTTTGTGAATGCAGAGCTGGTAGTTGAAAAAACTGTTTTGCCGTCCGATGAAGAAGAAGGCACTTTGTCTAAATTGGGTAAGCTTTATTTATGAGAATTTTTGAATTTAAATACACCTGCCTTCTATGAAAAATAAAAGTCTAAAAGATATCCACTTCTATCTACTTTTTCTATCTGAATTATTATTCATTTTGTTGTGTTCAGTCCATTGCTTATACTATTATATTATTGTTTTTGATACATATCTTTAGTTTTTTGTCGTAATAAGTTTAAAGGGACTATGTTGGCTTGTTCACCAATATTAGGTGGCGTATTTGTTAATTCAAAATAATTTGAGTCACTCTCCATTTCTCAAAAAGTCATTAAATTTTAACAAACGAAACTACTTAGCACTCTAAAAGTCAACCGCAATGTTTACTGTGAGCTACAGCATGCTAAAATAATTTATATATTTATAAGAAAAACAATTTATCTGAAAATCCTTTTTTTGTGAACCTAACGTTGAAGTAACATAATTATTTTTTATCAAAATAATGAAATTCCAGGAATAATTTGAATATAATAGATTTACAAGTTTCATCATTTAGAACACAGAGAGGAAAGTGTAAACTTTTTTCTTGAGGAAGTATGATTTTCCTTCCTAGCATTATTTTCACATATTGATCTCGTGTTGGAGTTTTAATCAGAAGTGTAGATGGCGTACTTGTGTTTCTATTGTGTAACTTAATTTCCTCTGACCAGGGTTTTGATTGATAACCTCAAAATTTTTATTAGCATCCAAGTATATGTTTTATGTGGCTAGAACTCGAAATATGAGGGAACTACAACTACCATGCCTAGTCAGTGTAGAAAAAATAAGAGGGTCTTAGTGTGAATTTTCGAAAGCTATGGCAACAACCAATTTTAGTTACTAAAGCAAGTATTAACAAAGCATTATGAGTACTAGAAATCCACACAATACAAATATGACAGTAGCTAATTGTCTGGTAGAGTATGGTGTCATGTATAAAGGGCGCAGTGTGTATTGGGCGGAGTAGAATCCAATGAGACCTCTGGCGGAAAAAATTGTAACTGTCGCAACGAGTAAAATAATTCGTTTTGCATTGTTTTTGTATCAATGCAAGTCAACGTAATTACCGTAAATTCGTACTTTATTTGTTCAATTTTGTGTCAGTGACAAGTATAAAACTGTGTTTTTCTATTTAACTCAACTGTCATCATTTCTGAGGTAATATTCTTATATAATCAGAGATATTATGGAAGAGGTTATGTTATTCTATTTTTTGTTTTCATTGCATATCAAAGAGAAAATAAGTCGGTATTAAAGATTTAAAATATTACTTGATACAAACGTACCTTCCCTGCAACTCTTTTAGATATGACTATATCAAAAATAAAATAAAAACACGAAATCAGACCTAAAACTAAACAGTTAATTGAATGCTTGTTGCACTTTTCACAAATATCAACCATACCCATTACTCCAAAAATAAAAATATTAGGTGTCAAAATTTAGTTTAACAACACAAAATACTAAAGCACAATCAAAGAAAAAGCAAAAGTTTCACAAAACACACTGAAAATAACTAAAACAGCAAAATAAAACCACTTGAATATCAAAGGGCTTATACGGCAGCTGATTTGTTTTACTCGTTGCTAAGATGACATTGACATTTCAGAGCGCCATCTATCAAATTCTACTTTTCCCATTAACAATACCGGAGTATGACAGTTACATGCAAGAAAAAAGTGTCTATGGTCAGTCACTGATCTTCCTACTCTGAAGCATCGTTGGTAGTTTCCAAACAAATTTTTTCCTTGCTCCCTTAGACTAATATCTATAATTTCATATTCTATTTCCAGTAATACAATCCCTCTATAGTTACCACTACTATTGCCCTTTTGCTATTGCTTCTCGTACTGCTTCTATTTGCTCCCATATGTTAACTATTGATTGGTACATTTTTTTTTCATAAGTCCCCTCCATCAATTCTATCTCTATTTCGTTTGCTTCAGGTGAAATTTCGTTTTCTTGTTATTTCTAATATCTCTTTCTGCTGCTGGTAGCAATATTTTCTTATCGTTTTCTACAGCTCTAGTACTAATTTCCTTTAATTGCCCTTTTTCTCTTTCCGTGTTTAATATTTTCTCCCATATTAACTCCATCAACTGCTGATTAATAATGAGTAAGTACAATTAATTGTACATTATTTCAGGTAGCACATTTAGCAAACTGTTTGGAGGAGAAGAAGAAAAACCTTTAGAGGAAAAACCAGCAGAAGCTCCGTCAGAAGAAAAACCAACCGAAGAAACCACCGATGAAAAACCAGCTGAAGAAAAAGATGATTCAAAGGAAAAACCAGTAGATGATGCTCCTAAGCAAGCAACAAACGAAACAGCTAAAAACGCTACAGAAAAAGTGAAAGAGACCAAACCAAAAGTGTTGCTGATCAAAGAACCAATTGTATCAGTTGAGAAACAATTAGGAATTCCCATCTTGAATAAAAAACAATTGGAAAAATCCGAAGAAAAAATTAGTGTATTAGACCAAGTCGATAAAGAAATTAACAGAAGAGCTACAGCTTTGAACAATTTAGAAAGCTTTGTTATCGACATGCAAAACAAGTTGGAAGATGAAGAATATATAGACACGACCATTCCCGAAGAACGAGAAAAAATAAAAACAGCCTGTAGTCAAATATCCGAATGGTTATATGATGAAGGTTCTGATGCCAGCGCAGAAACATATGAAAAGAAAATAGATGAATTAATGGAATTAACCAAAGACGTTTTAGCGAGAGTTTTCGAACATAAAGAACGACCAGAAGCCCTCAACGCCTTGAACAGTCTTTTAAATCATTCCTCCACCTTTTTACTTAGTGCTAAAAATGCCACCAAAGATAATCCCGATAGGGACATATTTACCGACGTTGAAGTACAAACCTTGGAGAAAATTATTAAAGAAACTGAAGAATGGAAGGAGAAAATGGTTAAAGAACAAGAAGCCACTCCGAAAAGTGAGCCGGTTAAATTGACCATTAAATCGATGATGGATAAAATGAGCGCATTGGATAGGGAAGTCAAATATCTTTTGAATAAAGCCAAACTGTGGAAGCCTAAAAAGGTTAGTAGTGCTTCTAAATTATCTTATTTTTGTCCAATTATCATAAAACTGATTTCATCTGCCATAGCCTCTAAGTATATTGCGTTATAATCTTAAAAGGTGTATTATGACTACATTATCGAAACTTTTTGGGATTTCTGCAGCACTGCAGCGCTTATGTCTTTTACCGATGATGCATATACAATGCGGAGGTATAAGTTCGATTTGATTCGGAAAGAAATATATGATTTGAGTTTTAAAACAACATAATAGGCATTGGGTCCAGACCTAAAGAAAATTAATACCTTAGGTCTGATTATCTTCTGTAAGTTCCTTGTGGCATTACTTATTTTTTTTTTTCTTATTTTTTTGGGAATCAAACCACAATAATGTTTTTTATTTTTTATTTCGACGTTTCGGTAGAGTTCCAGCTACCGTCGTCAAGATTTACTAGTAATTACAAAATTTTTTGGTCCCTATCTGACACAACGAAAAAAATATGACAACCAGACAATCAATAATATTTTGAAGTTTAAGACTACAAAACTTTGTTGTCAAATTTTATTAAGGTCCATTCATAGTAGATCATAACTCTGGTAAAATGTGGAATAAAATATTCTATTTTATGACATTCTAACGATATGATAGTCTACTAGAAATGGAATCCAGTGAAGTGCATGTTCCAGGAACGGTTTTTATTGGGATAGCGCTTTTTTTCGCTTATTTTGAAAATGATGTTGATCAAACGCGTTTGTCGTTACTTTTTTGTGTATGATTATTTTTGTTTTCAAAATATGTATAACTCAGTTTGGTGATTTTGTGAATTGAAGTGTGTATCGATTAACAACTATTCCATTGATAAATCATAAGAAATCCTGGATAAAAACTTATGCTGCTATCCTGATAACGCAGGTAATTGATTATTGGAAATTTCTCTTTCTAACATTGGTAACCAAATTTGACTACATTCCCTTCCCAAGCATGTTTACAAATACCTGACTTAAAGAACTCCCTATCTTTGATATATTTTTTATGTTCACTTATTCGGACTTTCAATGGTCTTGATGTTTCACCTAAATAGAATTTGTCGCATTCACAAGATATCTGATATATGCAATTTTTTGAAGATTGTTCTTTATTTTTTGGTTTTGTTTTTGTTAGTATAGATCTCAACGTATTGTTATATTTGAAGCTAGTTTGAATATTGAATTGATTACCAATTTTCTTAATTCTTTCTGATAAACCCTTAACATACGGTATTGTCAAGTTTTTAAAAATTATGTTAGCTGAATTATTAATATTATTGTTGTTATTATGGGGTATTAACAATGAGCCCTTCTCTATATTCTTAATTTCTTTATTTAAAAATTCTGCCGGGTAATTATTGGCATTTAAAACATTTTTCAGTAGAGTTTTCTCCTTTGTGAAATGATTATCATTAGAACAAATGATTCTGGTCCTATCGTATAAAGATTTTACTACCCCTTTTTTAACGCTTATAGCACGATTTGATTCAAAATTCAAATACCTATTAGTGTGTGTAGGCTTACGATAAACACTTCTTTCAACCCTGTAGGTGTTTTATTGATAAGAACATCTAAAAATGGCAAAAAAATGTTATTTTCAATTTCAAATTTTATAGATTTTTCTCCTTTATTTATATTTGTTAAGAAATCATTCAGAGATACTAAGTCATAAGGCCATATTGCAAAAATGTCGTCTACATATATATCCACCAGACAATTGGTTTTAATTTTTGATTATTTACTATTTTGGCTTCAAAATGTTCCATGTAAATATTCGATAGAATTGGTAAGAGGCAAGTGCCCAAGGCAAGACCAAAAAGGGTCTGATCTATTTCTAATTTCGATTGGACAAGTTCTATTGTTTTCTGTACCGGTACATTTGTGAAGTGACTAACTACATCAAAACTGACCAAATAATGGCTTTTGTTGAACTTAAATCTGATAGTTTTTCTAAAAAATGATTGCTATTTTTGATGTATGAATCTGTCTGTCCTGCGGGGGGGGTTCAATGATTTTTAATATATAATTTGATAGTTTGCTGCATGGGGAATTAATAGTGCTACAAATTGGTCTTAATGGTATGTTTTGATTATGAATTTTTGGTAAACCATGAAATGTGGTGGTTTACTGTATTTAGGTGTTAACATTGTTCTTTCACGATTAGCAAATTCGTTCTTGAATTTGAAAAGTGTCTTATAAATTTTGTTTTCAATTGATTTGGTAGGATCATTTGGTAGCTTAGTATAAGGGCCATTTATTAATAAATCCATTACTTTTGAATCATAATCAACTTTGTTCATAATTACATTAGAATTGCCCTTATCAGCCGGTAAAATAATAATAGAATCATCTTCTTTGAGATTTTTAATTGATTTTTGTTCTGCTTTTGTAGTACCTATTGTTTTTTAAATGAATAGATTTTTCTAATATGACTTAACAAAAACATTTTTCAAAATAATGTGGTACCCTTGTCTGACAATTTTCAGGACAAATTCTAGTGTAACGCAATAAAGTTAGGGGTTTCCTGCAACCCTTATATTTACAACCTTTTTTTTTCCGATAAAAGGAGTATTAAATAATGAAATGAAACAATTTAATTTGTTAAAATCTACATTATGTAGAAATTAAAGTTGTGACGCGTTTCGCTAACACAGTAGCTTTCTCAAACGAATGGAGGTAT